>VWZS01003937.1:4481124-4538438 GCA_013397075.1 Rhabdornis inornatus | reverse complement strand
GTTCCCTCCGCCGTCAGCGGGCGGGACAGGCAGCGAGCAGAGGCGGCGGGGGTCACCCCTCCCGGGATGTCGCAGAGTGCCATGTCCGAGACCTACGGTACGGTACGGTGCGGGGTGAGGGGATCCCACTCTCTCTCCTCCCCGCCGTGGGAGCGGGCCCGGGGTCGGGCAGTGCCCCCCGAGGAGCGGGGANGTTACGATTAAGCAATTGCATTGTGAATATTTTATGCTCGGCTAATCTTTTACTATAAGGAAGAGGGAAGATTATCCCAGGATGAACGGGCTGCCTAGACGACAGCCGCCAGGAGTGAAGTCAGGAGGACTGAGCAGCACCTGGGGGAAAGGTAATTCGGGCAGTGGGAGATCACGACCACCGACTCATTGAGCACCTGCTCACAACGGACCCCAGACTCGGAAGGAGAGCAGAACTGTGCCTGAGGAATAATTATCATGAGAAAGGAGAGGAATGACGAGCAAACAGGGGTTTGAGCACTAATTAAGTTTGTAACCAAGGAATGCTGCCGCCTTTGTTTGTTAAAATGTACAAACATCGTGACGTTTTGGTGTCTGAGGAGCCAGCCTTTGGTGTGCCACCGCCCGGCTCCCTGCCTGGCGCGAACTGGAGTAAAACGCGGGGAGCCACGGGAATAGCGCCTCGGTGTGTAAATTGGCACCGTGCTCGGGATAACGAGCCCGCACTGGGGCCACCGCCGCCAGCAGCACCGCCGCCAGCAGCACCACCACCTTACGGGCTCGGGGAGCGCATCCCAGCCACTGCCTTCCCTGGCACGGGAGCGGGGCGGGAGCATCCCGGGCACGTGCACCTTGTTTTGGGGGCGGGGCCTCCGGGGGGCGGAGCCGCGGCCGCGAGCAGCTGCGCCTGCGCGGGGCGGTGCCTGCGCNGAGCGGGTCTGAGGTGAGGGCTCCCCGGGCTCGGGCGGGTCCCTGTGACCGCCGCTGCCCTGAACTCCCAGCTCCTGCCCCGCCCTTGGCTGCCCCGCCCGCCCGGCAGGAGCGCTCCGAGTTATCCTTCAGGGTGAGCAGGGACCGGCTTGGGCGCTGCTTGCTGTGGTCCGGAGAGTCCAGAAGGAAACTTGCAGTGCATGTCCGCTGGGAGAAGCTGCCAGTTCCTTTACTTGGAGATGGCGAGTGTTTCTGCGGGTCGAGTTAATGTTTCGGTCCTGTTGTCTTAGACGTGCAGGCATGAAAAAGAGTTGACTGTGAGAGTGCGTTGGGGGGGGAAGAGGAAAAAGATCGGTGAGTATGTTCGTATGTCCCTGTGTTGGCATGGGTGTCTGACTGCTAATGGTAGGAAAACATCCGATGGGGTAAGTCGGAGCGCAGGCACTGACAGGGTGTGTCCGGTGCGCCGCTGGGAAGCATCAAAGAGAAGTGAGGAGTCAAAGAGGCAAGCAGAGCTGGTACTGCTGGCTAGGTGGAGATGAGAAGCAGCTGAATAGTATTAATTTATTTTCTTTATAATTTTACTTGAAATTCTGCTTTGAATAGGTTTCTTTTCTACCCTTTCCATACCATACTGTTCTGAAATATTTTCCAGGATACAGATGCTGTTGTACATATAAACATATTCTAAAGCCGTGTAATAGGTTCATATTCATAGGCCACGAGAGTAGGATCAGAATTGAATACGGAATAATTGAATAATCAAAGCAAAATTGGACCAAACAACTCTGGAAACTGTTCTGGAGGCTGGGATGGCCATCAGGAGTAGGCCAAGTGATTTGATTGTTTCTACTGTGTAAGTCCTCTTATTTTCTGTGGTCATCAGTGCTTGGTGTTCTGTTCTACTGGTTCCTGCTTCATTGTACAGCAAATGCACAGAACTACAGGGCAAAACGAGGCAAGAGTGTGGGGCAGCCTTTGAAGTGTCATTAGGAGACTCAGACCCCGCTTCTTTTGTCAATCTGTTCTAGAAACACATAAAACTTACATGTAGAAACCAGAGGGGTGTGCTTTGTCCATCTATATTTGAGTTTTAATTGGGTTCTTCATGCTCTGTACTGCTGTGATCTAGAACTGGGATCACTTTGGCTATGCTTATGGTGGTCTCTGAGCAAAAGAGTTGGTAGAAAACCAGAGATGACAGCATTTCAGTGGTGATCCTCCTTTGATGCTGCAATACCAGGGAAGGCAAATAGATGATTGGTATCTTAAACCAGAACATTTAAACATTTTTTGCATTGTTCCAGTGATGCAGAATAGGGACAGTCAGCCCACTGGAGTTGTTAATGCTTTCCGATTATTTTGGTATCCTAAAAAAATAGCCCTTGAAATGGAAAGGGTTTGTAGTTGTGGGTTGTTCCTGTTACTTGTTTCATTCTTGTCTGATATATTACCTTTTGGAGTTTCTGTGTTTGTCCTATGCACACACATGGGCTATAAAAAATTCAGAGCTAGGATGTTGGGAGTGTCAAGTTCTAGAGAACACAGAAGAATAAAAGCTAAGTTATAGCATAAAATTTAACTAATGGCTCTACAATCTCTACATAACAGTAGTCAGTAACTAATTTTGCAGTGTCCTGTCCATGTATGTAGCAGCCCCATTGACAGATCAAAGTTAACAGTACCATGTGATTAAATTATGGATCTTCTGTGCTTGATGAACTCTCTAGATTTAATGTGCTCAGTGTCCTAACAGAGTGGTTTGTTGCTGACCAGCTGTTACAATGACCTTGGAGGATGGGAGAAGGATTAGGTCAGTTTCCCCCTGCTGACTGAGACTAGGGGGTCACTGTATCCCCCTCCTGGGATCCCTATAGCTTCTAAATGCTTAGTCATTAATTATATTTTTCTTGTCACCTGAATTATGACCCATTCCAATTATGTAATCTCAAGCTTTTTATCCCATACAGATAGGCTCAGAAAACTGGTTGGTGGTTGGGTTGGTGTTTTCCTTCCCAATGTCGTTTTGCTGTCTGACTTTTATATGATTTTAATTTTGCTGTGAGGTTTCAACTTCTCTTTCTGTTGAAAGGGGGGTTATTTTTTTCAATATTTTTCTCAATCCATGGGGAATAAAGAGCCTTTCCTCTGGCCACCGCTGTTAATTTCATGCCTCCTGGGTTTTTTTCCTCCCTTAGTTTTTCCCTCCATGTCAAATTCTGTGTTCTTTGGAGGTTTTTTATTCACTCACTTTTCACAACTCCTTCTGTCCATTATTGAGATTCTTGTTTCTTCTCTCTTTTCTAACAAAGTTCTTCAGTTTCTCAGTCTTGACACTAAATTCTGCTTACGATTCATATTTTCACTCCTGCAGATCTATTACATCAGCTGTGTATCTTCTGTTCTTAGCTTTCTTATCTATTCAATTATTTATGTGTTCAAGTCAATATCTATTCAATTCTTACGTGTTTTCAATTTATTTCCTGTACAAAGTGCAAAAACCAAACAAAACACAAATACAAGATAACTCCATTAATTTTGAGACTAGGTTTAGAAAGGACATTTTCCTGCTGCTTTTGGGAGAAAAGGGTCATTGTTTTAGAAGTTTGACATTTAACATTGGAAACAGATCTCTTATTCATAGGAAAACTCTTTTAACTCAAGTTTTCTGAGATGTAATGGCCTTTCTGTAGATAATTGCCATATAACAACACATGCATGTTTTAGCTTGCTTCCCAGTGCAAAAATACTTTTCTTTTTTCTTTTTTTTTTTCTTTTTTTCTTTTTTTTTTTTTTTTTGTGGTACATACAGCCTGACAGAAAGTCACTTATCCTTAATAAATCAATGCAAAGGAACCTTTGGATTTTAAATGTTAAAAAGATGGAAGTTATACAAACATTTAATAAATGCAGTGTGTAAGATTCAAGTCAAATCTCTTCATTCCTTAGTTCCTTGTGTTTTTTCCACTAGCATCTACAAATCCCAATCTGGTCACATAAATTTACCAATCTCTGTCATTGGATAGTCTTTCCATCCATTTGAAAATAATTCTTTTTGGTCTGGACAATTTAACTCATCCTTTTCTCGCCATCCCATCCCCTGCCATTTACTTGATGGCATTTATCACCCTGATCTTCAGTTTGTTTCAAATCTGATTTTATTTCTTAGAGAGCATAGCTCTTTTGCTTGTAAGGAAGCAGAATTTCCCTCTTTGGAGCATTCTTTTTGCAGATTGGGATAGAGCCAGGTTGATCTGTTCTACCTGTTTATCTTGTTAACCTTCTGCTAGAGAAAGGAGTAAGCAGTGGGAATAGCACCTCCTCTCATTTAGAGGCAGCATGTGCCAGTAGGAATGCTTCAGAGAACTCTTTCCTCCGACCTTATACCATGAATGAGAGAATTTCCAAAGGGTTGGGATTAGTGAGTATAAATTCTGCTCTATAGCAAGGAGTTGGGAGGATTTCAGGCTGAGATTGGGGATATAATTTGGTCTCCCCCCTACCCTACTGTATTAGCAGTGTAAAGGAAACAATTTAATTCTCATTGCATTTTAAAGACTAAGCTATGGCATCTCAGAAGCTGTTTGACTATTTCTTCTCCTAGAGCAGACTTCAGTGAAAGGAGGAGGTTGGATGTCTGGGGGTGGTTGCCACATCAACCATCTGTTTTTGCTGGTGCTTGAGTCAAAGCCCGCAATTGTCTCTCTTCTTTCCCCTCAGCTCACACTGCACCACCACCCCCAAAAGAAAAAAAACAAACACAAAAGACATGATGTAATTTATGTAGTTTAGCAGCTTGTGCTGCTGGTTTATCTTTAGGGTGAAGCCACAATTTTATTCCTTTTTCCCTGTGCTAGAAAATAAGTTTTATTTCCTGCACCCCCTACTCAGTTCGGGATCAGGTGATGCATGTAGCTCTCAGAGGGGAGTAAGCTGATTCTTTATAATGCCTTATTTCATTGAACAGCCATGCTATGCTGTATTTCTTCTTATTATTTCAGTAGTGCATATTTTGTAACCGTTTTTCCCTTTAGCACAGAGTTCAGTTTTGATCCTAAATTCCTTCTACATAAAGATGATCTTATATAAAGGTGAAGTGCTTTAACTTTTCTAGACCTTTTCAGTAGCCAGCATGGCAGCAAGCATTTGTAACATCTGAATGATGTTGCTTTTCAACTTTTCTATGAAGGAGGAACAACAGAATTCAAAAGAAAAGTTTCTCTAGGGTGACGGCATTGGCAGCTGACTGGAATGCTGGAGCTCTGAGCTGCTTTGTCAATTGGAGAAAAAAAAAAAAGGAGATTAAAAAAAGCTATGAAATGAAGTGAACTAACTCCTCTGGGAAGAGGACACCAAAAAGAAAAACTAGAGCAATTAAGCAGTAATGCAAACACTAGAATGTGAGTTGCATTTGCTGAAGTTGGTAAGAACAAATATATAAAGTTTGAGTCCACAGTGATGGACTAAAAGAAGCTATCTGCCCAGTCACATTTGACTTCTGTGCTTTCACACTGTGCTAAATTTTGCATAAATCTGTACATAATCAGCTTGATCTGTTGGGGTTGCTTATGGATTTATATCTTCAAAAGAGCAGAGCAGTTGTTGGTTGCTGTAAAGTTGTTTATTGTTAAGGCACATCCGTCTCAAAAGGCAGAGTCCAAGGCTATAAAGTCCATGTTAAAGCTTTCTGGCCATAAAGTTCCCATTAAAGCAGAAGCAGCTCTCTGGTGCAAGGGGTAGAAGCTGCGGCCTGGAACAGAGTCTCAGGAGGCAGATGCTCCCTGGCCTTTCTTCTTGTTCTTTTCTTCTTGTTCTTCCTCCTCTTCTGTTTTCATGTGGTGGTGGAGGAAGAGAGAGGGCGAGCGAGCTCTCACTCCAATACACAGATTTTTATTTACAAATTACCCAATGAGCTGAAATCATGAACCTGAAGCATTTCTTCTAAACTTATTAGAATTCTGAGTCTATAATGCAAAAGTTTATGTATAATTTGCACATATAATCTATCTGTTCTATCTGAAGAATGTAGGCAATACTCCTACTACATTTTTATTATGTCTAGAACTGTGTTTTGGAGCTCTCATTGCTTTGTTTTTGAAACTTGTTTTCTACACTAATGTCTAGAACTATGTTTTTGAGCTCTCACTGCAGCTTTGTTTTGGAAACTTGTTTTCTACACTAGATTCCAAGGCTTTTGCTCTCTAAGGCACTTAAAACGTATTTTTACTTACTTAAAACTAAGATTTATACTGCTACTTCATATCTATGCAACTTAATAATATTTCTACTTACTTAAAACTAAAGCTTACACCTCTATTTCATGTCTGTGTGGCTTAATATATTTTAATTTCTCCAAAAGCTTTAATTCAAACCCTGCATTTTGATCTCTCTCTGAGGAACTCAGAGAGGCCTCTGTTTTCACACTTCAACATGAAAACATTTCATATCCTGAATCACGTGCTAAAATAAGTAATAAAAATGTAGTTGATGTGATACCAGTTGTCATACGGAATGACATTATAAGAAAGAAGTTGCAGAAGAACAAGATGAAAAATGTTCTCCCTGTTCTTACCTGGTATTATCTTATTTGTTAATATGGTCGGCTGTGAACTTTAAAGTTTGTTAAATCTTGGCATTTTTAACATTTGGTATTGGCAAAGCCTTTTTCTAGTCCTTCCTTGCAGTTGATTAAATGTGCAGAGTATTCCATATTTCCTGAACCATGTTATCCAGTGCTCATGGGTAAACTGATAATATAAGTCTAAAAGCTTTTTGGTAGTTTGAATAACTTATATAAAATTGGAGTTTAAAGTGATAGAAGCATGGTTATATTTGTGGGTGTTACAGTGTCTTTGGGTCTGCATGTGTTTGGAAACCTTGCTGCCTTTGGTGCAGAAAGGTTTTAATTTTTTTGTTAGACTGACATTTTCACTTTATGAAGTGGACTAAAACACATTTCTCTTACTTTCATACTGTGGAAAAAGTGAGTTGTAACTAGTTTCAGGTTTCATCTTAAAAAGCCCATTTGCTGCTTTGTCAGATAAAAATTTATTTTTTGTTTACTAAGTAAGCAGGCATTGAACTGGCATCTGAGTGATCTATTTGTAGGAGAGATTCCCTTTTAAATTTGTCGGGCACAATAGAATCTCGATAGGAATTAGGAGTCTATTATGAAGTGCTGCTAGAATATATTATCAATTTAAAGACATGAACATAAAATCCCCAAATAGCACTGTTGCTTTCGGAGCAGAATATAAAGCACCTCAAGTTAAAACACCTCAAGGGAAAATACTCTGCTGTTCTGATGCTCTTCCAGATCAGTCTCTGGCAGTGACATGGTTGTCCCAAGGCCTGACTGGCCAGCAGCCTGTCGGTGCAGAAGGGAGCAGTGTGTTAAATTTGCTGCTCGGTGGGTTTTTGGGTTGCACAAGCACGCCTGCATGAGCCACATTTGACAGCCAGTGCTTGCAGTTACAGTGCAAATTAGTGGGGGAATAGAGTTTTGGTTTTAGTCTTTCCCTGGTTTAGGTTTGTAGTTGTGCTATTGTCAATAACACAAGTCTTCTGTGGGGAAAAAAAGGGAGGTAAACTTGAATTTTATAATTGTTTTTAAGGAGAAAATCTGACAAACAGCGTTCACCAGATACAAAGTAGAACCAGTTTTAATTGGATTTCAGATTTATGTTTGGAAAAACGACAGAATCAGAAACAGATTATTTTAATTGTGTCTATGTGGCAGAATATCTTGCATTTTGAGGTACTCTAAAAGTGATAAAACCAGTGAGATTATACACACACAGAGAGTAGTTTAAATATACAGAATTGTGTAAAAGGCAGCTAACCAGTGATATTTGATCCATAAAAGTTGAAACTTGGCTTTCTTTGAGATGATTTTTTTCTTAACCTAACACTTTGGGCTATTTATGATATCTGCAATTTCATACTAACAGTGAAGACTTGATAGAGTGAAAAGTTCTCAGCTTCAGCATGTTTTGCAGTTGAGATGACATGAAGGGCCCTTCTTTAGAGGAGTTAACACAAAATTTTCACAACCTGAAGGAAAATTCTTTTTGTATCTAATTTTTTTTTAATCCAGAAAGCATGAGCAGTTGGGTGGGGCGTGACAAATGAGAGGATTTTGGAACAGAAAGTCTTGAGCATGTAAATGGTCATATTTGTGAGCAAGAAACAGCCATCTTCTGAGAAGGGTAGAATTCAGAATCTGTTCCAAGCCTGTTACAGCATTTGAAACAAGAAGGGCAAAATGTAAAAAACCAAAAATCCTTAGTAAAACATTACCTCATTTTAAATATTAATAAAATCCAGAAGACAGATGAAGACAGAGAAGAGTAGACATTTCAAGGACTCATAGCCCTGCCTTTTTAATGGTGGGAATCTTCTTAGCGTTTGAGAAACTTGCTCGTTGTTTTTGTCATTGCTAGGGAGTGTTTATGATATACCATAACAAGTAACTCCTTCATGAAATGGAATGAGCACGCAGACTTGTGTGCATCTTAAATCGGATTTTTGAAGCTAAGTACTTAAATGAGGTCCTGGTAGAGGATTTTATCAGTTCTTTGACTTACTTAGCATAATTTAGTTTTCTTTTTATTCTGCCATCCCCTGGGGCAATACCCGCATACCCCACTTGACAGCTTTGAACACTCTTAACAAAATTAATGTTTTTATTTTTGTTGATATTGCAAACTTAATAATTTTCCTTGCATGCTTACCAGATGTCTTCTGGAGACCTGCTCTGTTTCTTAGAGAAATTGTGCAATAAAGAATAAAAAATCTGCTGCTGGTAGAAAAATAAATGGGAAATATTGCATGAGATGTAAAGGTTGCCTTAGTGGCAGTGTATTAGGGGAAGCAGTTGTAAGCTTTCTAATCAGTTTATCATTTTTGAGAGCAGTAAGACAGGGAAGCTTTCTTTGGTCTTTAGCAAAACTGAAAGGAGATTTGTGGTAGTAGCATTAACGCATTTTATGTAACTGTTAAAACAATAGAAGTGGGCCATAAACCTTGAAAATGCGTATTACCAATGAACATTTATATAAATGGCTCATAAATAGGTAACAGAAATACATGTATATTAATTTAGCATGTGGAGGAAATGTGAAACTAGGCATCCCAGAATAAAAACTATTTCTTCCCTCTAAATTTTGCAGAGAAATACTGTGGCTGTCCCAGCTGTACAAGGATTAAAAATAAAGTATGAGTATTAAACTGTTAATAGAGAAGTTGAAATTAATGTAAATTTAAACCAACAAAAAACCAACCAAACAAAAACAAACCAAAACAACCACACCTCTCTGGAATTGTAGATTTTGAGAAATTATATCATTATATATTTGTGTTGACTATAGTTAATAGCTTGCACATTCTTAAAACATATTACTGGAATACAAGCGAACTACTTATCTGTGATTCAGCCTATTTTAACTGAACTCAGATTCAGCTGTTTCTGCTTTGTTTTGTCTTTCTTGCCTGAATTCTTAGTTCTTGCTGTGTAGCATCACTATTGCAGACATTGGATAATTCTTCAGATTTATTGCTATTTTGCTAATTTTGTCATCTATTCCCTTAAATAACACCGACAGGAGAATAGCTGGCCTGTGAGCTTGGTCTTGTAACAAAAATGTGAGTCCATACCAAAATTTAGCAATTTTTTTTTACTTTTTCTTTCAATCTTCAGATTTCCTGTTTAAGTTCTTGGTCATAGGAAATGCTGGAACTGGAAAATCCTGTTTGCTACACCAATTTATTGAAAAGAAATGTAAGTACATGTGAAGGACAGTAAGAGTTCTCCACTGCCTTGAACCACAGGTAAAGGCTCTGCCTACATGAGTACCTATTATTGGTATGGAAGCTCCCCTAATTCTCTTATTTGTGTAGGTGAGGATTTTAGTAAAGAATTATGTTCGGAACAGCACTGTAAATTCTTCTTGCTTACTGTTTGTCTTTACAAATCTAAAGCCTAATATGGAGCATTTATTCTGTGTTACTCTCATATAAATATAACTAGATGTTGGTGAAAATACAGACTTATTTTCTGTGAGAGGTATAATTTGCAGCTACAGAATTCCCTAGATACATAGTAGAGACTTGAATCTTTTAGAAAAAATAATGACAGAAAAGTTGAATTGCTTGAGTAGATCTAGAAAGCCTGTAGCAGCTTTCAAAATAAATAGTAACTCAGTTATTTAAGTACTGTCGTCTATGATAAATACTGATAGAGATTCAATTGTGAATGTTTTTCAGAGATGAGCAGATAACATAAAAATTTCTGATGGATTGTACATTTGGCATCAAGATTAAACAAAAATAGTATGCATTTAGTAACTTTCGTAAATCTAAGGTGACTGTTGTCTTTCTCAGCCAAAAAATAATTCACCTTATCTCTTGAGCAAGAGCACTAAGGAACATGGCTTGATTCTGAGTGAACTTGAAACAAGCCCTTGCTTTTAGTAAGGGGAGCTGTAAATTGCTGAGATTCTGTGATAACAGCAGCATACATAGAGCAAATACCTTAACTTTGAGCATTAAAGAAGAATTGCCTGTTACATATTCATAGCCAAGACTGTGTGCATTCTCATTAATTTTAGTTTTAAGTGGTATCAAAGTATTAGAAAACACAGTTGGAGAAAGTGTACAAAAAGTATCTTGCTACTTATTAAAGTGAACTGGAAATTATTTAAAGCAGGCCTTTCTAGTAGTTAGTTTGGATTGACTGAACTGTCAAAAATTGTAAGAACATTCATTTCTGTGTGGTGGCAGTGGCCTTATGAGCAGCACTGAATTTTATGGTTCGGGAAGTTTGTAATTTGAACATTGAGGAGTTTTGATAAAACCTAAATTGTTTTATGTAAAAACTATTCACTCTAAATATTCTTCAAATAACTTTTGTTTTCTTTCTTTTTTGGTAGTCAAAGATGACTCAAATCATACTATAGGAGTGGAATTCGGTTCAAAGATCATAAATGTCGGTGGTAAATATGTAAAATTGCAGATATGGGATACAGCAGGACAAGAGCGGTTCAGGTACGCTTTTCAGCCATTTTATTAAGTGTTACTATAGTTGCTGTGAGTGGTGGATATGATTTATCTCTGCTTGTAAGTAGGCGAAGCTTTTTGGTCAGTGCAATTGTTTGTCTGTAATTGTTTTTCACATTAACCTTCCAACCTGGACACAGTGAGACAGATCCATCAATTTCGGTAGAGCAGTGCTGCATTGCAGGATCCGAGTTTCTGCCCTTTCTTTCATTGGGTATTTTCTGTTTAGATATATGAGTGGAATAGATGGCTAAAATCTTGCTCACCAGCCAAATTCCTAATGGTTTTTTAACTAAGAGTATGCACTTAACTCTATGTTTAGGAGACCTTCTATTGGTTGGAATAAGTAAATGTTAGGAAGCTATAAGCTATTCAAAATCTTTCAAAATGCCTGAAAACAATTGCACGGTATAATTATATACAGTTTCATTAGAGAAGAAAAAAATCTGTTAAATTCATTGGTGTAAATACATCTCTAGGAAGACTGAGATATCTTAAGTTTCTTAGAGAAAAAGCAACCAATTTGTCGGCTTATAATAATCAGTGTACTTTTAAGCTGTATTTTAACAGTGTTCTGCATCTGAGGCATAGATCAAACTCAGTAAAAATATAATGGATTCCTGGGTGCATTCGCCATCAAATAGGACATCCATTTTTTTTTTAATATTTTAGCAGGGATGGAGTGTGTGTCTGGGGTCTCCTTTTTTTGGGAGAGGGGTTGGTTAACAAAGGTCAGTATGATGGTAGAAGTCTGAGTAATGGGCAGCAGTCCAGGTAAATGTCTTCTATGAGACAAGTCCTTTGGATATACTTCTGACTAAATAAAGCTAGGCTGTGATATGTAGTCTTCATTAATGAGGTCTCTTCAGTGTGTTGGCCAGATATCAGCCTCCAGTTCTGTGTCTGGTCATGTATTATGATGATTTGTATACCTTCAGCACCACGTGGGTCATAATAGACTTTGAGAATCCTTGTACAGCTATATTTAATCAAAGTGCTTCACCAAAATCCTGGTTGTAATTAGTCTGCTGCTGCACAGCTGATAACATTGTCTAAAAAACATGTTTTGTTTTAAATATGTAAACAAGAATTCTGTTTCATAGTGCAGATTGTGTTATATTAACCCAGATTTTAGCAGTGAAGACACCACAGAAATGTATAATTGTAATTCTGTTTCAGGTCTGTAACAAGGAGTTACTACAGAGGGGCTGCAGGTGCTTTGCTTGTCTATGATATAACCAGGTAAGAAAGCCAGCAGCTCTTTTGCTCATAGACTGACAGACCCAATTAATGCATAATGATTCCTCCCCAAGTACCTAATGCTCTAATCGAGATTGGGCAGGAAGAAAAGAAAGTAAGTATAAGTACTTCTGTTTCAGTGCATATTTAAGCTTTGGAACTTGCTTACATGAGATATTGTGAATGTCAAATGTGAACAGTCCTAAAGGGTTGCACAAATTTGTGGGGATTGGCCCCCCAGTCGCTGATCTAATAATGGTGGGCTACGTGTAGCCACTGGCTCAGCAAGCCTTGCCACAGAAACAAGAGCAGACTTCAGCCACCCTTAAGCAAGGTGGTACACCCTTATCTTGTGGAAACTGCTGGGATAGAAGGTCATCCTCTGGAGAATCTAGCTCTGCCTACACATTCTTTAACTGTAGGCCAAAATTCTGTTCATCTCTGCATCTTTCAATATTTTAATATTATAGGCAGCCAATAAAACACTTTACCGTTACACATGTTTACATTTTTCCTGGCACCATTGACTGATATTAGTCACATGAGTTTTGGGTTGGTTAATGGTGATTCACTAGGTTGTTGCTTGTTGTTCTGTGAGTGAAGGGTTCTCTCAGCAGGCTTTGAAATCTGTGTTCTGTACTTAAGGTTGGCTGGAGTCATCTGTCAGTCTTACTGCTTGAAAGCTTTCTCCCTGACCCTTGCTACAACGACAAGTGGTGTGTGCAGGGTGACTGCCTGCAGTGTAGGTCCTGACACCGGTGTGAAAGTTCAGGCGTGCACATCTACACAAGCCTTGTAAATTCTTACAATCCCACTGGTAATTTAAGTATCAGTTGAATTCCACCTGGAACAATGTCTCATTCTGTTATCCCAAAATGTCATTCACAAAAGGTTGAAACTATATAAGAGCTTAAAATTTTAGCTTTTCACATTAACACAGTATTTTATAATTGTGTGTTTATATATTGTGATTAATTTAATTTTGATTTTTAAAAATTCAAGCGTTTAAATAGTTTCATGAAGGAATTTGATACTCTTCCCAATTCATCACTGGCACACTGAGATGTGTAGGTGCCTTTCCTGACTACCAGCAGTTTGTTTGCCACAAACACAGCTTTGCTGTCTGAGTTTTGGTTCAGTGGTCTGCTCATGAGAAATGAGTGTATCCTAATAAAGGATTTTATTTCCTGCTCAGCCGGGAAACCTACAATGCACTTACTAATTGGTTGACGGATGCAAGAATGTTAGCAAGTCAAAATATTGTGATAATACTGTGTGGAAACAAAAAGGATCTTGATGCAGATCGTGAAGTCACTTTTTTAGAAGCATCCCGGTTTGCACAGGAAAATGGTAAGTAGTACAAAATCTTCCTGTAGCATTCAAATTTAGTATTATAGGCAGCATAATACTTCAAATCATTTACATTTTTGTGCAATTAGGCTGTACTTTGTACCCTGTCTACAGAACAGAGTTCTGTCAGTACTTGAAGCCCAGAGAGGCAATGCCTGCAGTGAAAACTACATGTACTACCTAAGTCTCATTAACAGTGGTTCTTCTACTCACAGCTGCTCCTTTAAGAGTACCCTCGATGTGGAGATATATTCTGAGGAAATGTAATACAACTTCAGGTGTTTTCTTGCCTCCAAACAGCTAGGGAGGAAATGAAGGACATGAATTCCCCTTTTTCAGCATCTTAAAGACTCTGTAGATAATAGACAGAGTTGTATGGGGTGTGCTGCAGTTTGAAGCAATGAGTTTTACTCATTGAAAACCGAGTTCAGTGCAGGGCATGGATCCAAACAACTATTACCTGGTCTGTAATATTCAGAATTTCCAGTCTGAGGACATGATTCTGTGTCAGCTAACGCCAGTCTTGGTCTGAGCTTCTGTGCTGCAGTCCTGCCATCAGCAAAATCTGATGGTTTTGGTTTTATAATTCAGTTAAAGTCTTTCTACCAACTCTAGTTACTGGCTTTTGCATATAACCTCTATCAATAGGAAACTGTATGAAGTTTGGTTTCAAGCACAGTTTTGCATGCACAGCCCAGATTATCTTTGGTTTCTAGTTTTCTAGGGTTCCTGAGTCAATTTTAGAGGATGTTTTTTGTGGTTTTGCCATCTAAAGTTAGTTCTTCATGCTTTTTGACAGTAGATTTCTGTAAAAGTATTTTTATTGATCCTAACTTTCATGCTTTGAATTACTATACTTGGTATGCCAGACTCATATCGATGATGGTTTTTTTGTGTCAAATGCAGAGCTGATGTTCTTGGAAACAAGTGCTCTAACGGGGGAAAATGTTGAAGAGGCCTTTGTACAGTGTGCAAGGAAAATACTCAATAAAATTGAATCAGGTAATTTAAGCTTTATATTTATAAAATTTTTTCTTTTACCTGAAAACTAATAAAAGTGCACATGGAAATATCACCATTCAAAGTCCTCTAATAGAATCAAACAAAAAAAAAAAAACCCGAAATTTAATTTTGGTAAAATAACCTATTTGTTTAAAATAACCTATTTGTTTTATAGCTCCTTCTCATATGCTTTAATAGGAATGGATGTCTAACTGAGATCCGTATATCCGAAAAGGGTTGGAACTGTGGGTTGCTGTATCCCTACAGATACCAAGCCTGACATTGGCCAGTTTTTGTAGTCCAGAACAAAACCCTAATATCAAGGCAGTCATAACTTTAAATTCTGCTTCTCATATGTAACAGGAAATACAGTCAAGAGAGCATGAGCAGTAATACTAAAAATTTCAGGGATGTTTCCTAGCAACTGTTTCTCTGAAGTGACCTTCCTGCCTCTCAGCTGAAATAATTTTTACTTTTGCAGATCTAGAAATATACCAGAAGCTTCTTAACACAAGTGGGCAGGTTTTTGCTGGAGACAGGCTCCTATGTGTTAGATGTCATTACAGCTAATTTGCATTCCAATTTTTTCTCTTTTCTAGCTGCTTGCTATCTTTAAAGTTTTAAGTACTGGCCATATTGAAAAGTCTGTCTCAAATTCTAATTACATGTTTCCAATGCCAAACACAAATTTTTAGATGAAAATAATATGATATTTTCATAGGAATTTTTTGATTACTGTATCAAGTCAATGCCAAACAGCAGCTTTCATTTTAAACAAACAAACAAAATGAACCTAAACACACCCAAAACCCAAATGAAAAAGCAATGTATAGCTAGTTTCTCATGATACTGTACTTTGATGACTGCTTTAAAGGGGCACTGCTCCCACAGAATTAAGTAGTATTTTCTGTGAACTGCTCTTGGCTTTTACTGTGCCAGCACATATCCATTGAATCATGCGGAAATGGAGACTGTAAGGAGCTTGTGGAGGTCTCCACCATACAGCCATAAGAAAAGTTCTGAAGGCACAGGGTATGAAATAGGCAGAAATGGATACCAGAAGTTGGAAAGGTTGATCATTTTCCCTGGGGGGCAGTTCTTTTTGGAATCCTTTTATCATATTGATTCATTTTTGTTTGGCTTGGTATCTACAGTACTATTTTCTTTGCTTATGAGCCTCTGAAAGCAGGAAGTTTTTAACTGTATTTGCAGAAAACACTTTGGACCTTTCTTTTGCTCAAAGTAGTGCGAATGCATTTCTTGTGTGCAGCCTAACTCTGGGGCAGATTGCTTTGTCATAGTGATCAAGGCCATATGGTTAAATTAGAGGATAAAATTATTCAGGTTTGAAATGCCTAAAAGAATTGAGATAATCTCTCCATAAATAGATCACAATATAATTATGCATTTTTAAAAAATCTAATGTTAATGGTTAATTTGGAATATATTATTTGCACATGATCTATGTTCTTGTGACCTTTTTGTTTCTCATCAGGAGAATTGGATCCAGAAAGAATGGGCTCAGGTATTCAGTATGGAGATGCTGCCTTGAGACAGCTAAGATCACCACGCAGAGCACAAGCACAAAGTGCTCAAGAATGTGGGTGTTAGAGAAACAAAACACAAAATCCCAAATACTTACTTTAGATACAGAAGGTAAGACTACAAAAATCTTGGGGTGGCGGGCAGATTGGCATATGTCATTAATGTGCTGTATTGGGTGCTTGGCTTTTTCACAGTTAGCCTGTAAAGTTACAGAGAATCTATTGAAATAATGCACAGTGGAATGGATTGTTGTTTTTATACTCGTTTTTCTCTTATCTGCTGGGAAGACTAGTGCTTTTAGTGAAGTATTTCTAAATCTTAGCTTACTCTGAGTAGTGCTGTGGAAAACATTTTAAAATTCTCTATTCCTGAGATGCATTATAGGCCTAATAGCTACCTAATGCACTGTAGAGAAAGTGAATCAATTGTTGCATTGGGAACAAACATTAGTAGAAGTAAGCATTCACAAAATATATGGTACAGTATATTGTCCTAAGCTATTATAAAGTCTTTTCTGAAAATGAGGGTTAAACACTGAGACTCCAGAATTAAAGATAACACTGAATTTCAAACTTCCACTGATTTTTTTGCCCCTACCTGAAAGGACTCTGAAGTGATTCTGATTCCTGTCTGCTATTAGCAGAAATGTAAACAAGAGAATAGCAGTATTTGCTGCTTAAGTGGTGTTGTCATCTAAAGTAGTTCTTCTGGGGCTGTTGCAGCCTAGGAAATAGGTGTGCAGTGTTCTAAAGTTATTTTAAAGATGTTGTTCACAGAAAGCGAGGAAAGAATTTTTCCCTTTAGCAGTTGTAGGGGAAGAGAAATAAAAGTCAATAATCTCCTAAGAACAGCTCTGTGGCTAGTCTTTCTTATAAACAGTTGTCTTTAAGACACTTCTCAATAGTCACTGGATTTCACATCACTCCTTGCAGCATGCAGTGGCTTTTAGGACAGTCTTTTCTCCCTGTGCAGTTAATTATTCTGCTATAATTAATCCTTACTTCTCTAATACAAGGACAGTGATATCATGTACTGCAGGCATAGTTGCTGCATCACTTTTACTATATTCATTCATCAGCTTGAGCAGTGCACACAGCGGAAGCTTCATGGAACATTAAATAAGGCAACACATAATTCTACATTCTCATATTTTTTTCCTATGATCCGAGAGCTTAGCTCCAAATTAAAGCCCAGAGTTTTAATAATGAATAGGAATCCTTGAACTGCTTTCCTCCTATAAAATGCCATTCTTCAACTAAGGGACTGCTAGAAAAGGGCTTTAATTTAGTTCAGCTTTGGTATGACTCAACAGAAATGAATATTTATTGATCTTATTTCAAGAGCTCAGTTTTCAGATTGATCAGATATGGGTAATTAATGGAGTTCTTATGTATTTTACAGCTGTCCTTGCAAATGGTGTTTGAAGAAACAGAAAAGCTTGAAGGCTATGCAGTTTTTAAAAACATCTTTCCACTATCTACAAACAGAGCTGACCACTGCTGACAGAAAGGTGTCCTGTGGTAGGGGGCAGGAATGTGCACAACACACAAGTCTGCAAAGCGAACTGGATAGTTTGGTGGACAACATTAAGGCTCATACCTGTATGTAAATGTTTTCCATTACCTGTTTTTGTTCTTTCACCTCTAGTTTAAAGCATTGCAATGTATTGTAAATAATGTAACAGTAAATTTACAAAGCATGGTATACTTCTGTATGCTATTAGAATGTTGCACTATAAGCAGTTTAATATTTTATTTTTTTATCGTATAAACAAATTTAACTGAAGTAGGCTTTGTCAAGTTTGTTTGTTGCACAATAGTTTGTATTTACAACCTGAGTTATAAAACCACTGGCAACTGTCAGTGAGAGGTTGTTGGTTATTTTTTCCTATTCAGTTGCCACATTCTAACAAGCTGTTGACAGGATCAATTCTTAACGTGTGGTTATGACCCATACTTCTGTATCCTGATATGTCAAGTTGGAAAAGGCAAGTTAAAGCACAAGAGCAGAGCAAGAATGCTACACTGAGCTATACCATCTTTCATGAAATTAGAGTTCTGTTTATTCCCTTTGTCCTGACATTTTTGGTTCAAATGGATGCTTATCTGAAAAGTATGCACTTTAGGTTGTCTCTGAATTAAATGGAATTAAGCATGCTTTGTACTTGAAAAGTCTGGGTTTAGGTTTAAAAAGGCTGTCGGGTCCAAAAATTTTCATGTTATGTCACTCCTCTCTGATTGTTGTATTTAGGATTGGATTTGTTACAGAACTGATAACAATTATTCCCAATGGTATTCTCTTCCTGGTAAGAGTGTGAAGTGTTTTTTGAAGCAGCATAACTGTATTTTCAAGAACATCAAAGAAACTTACCTGTCTTAATCCTTGTTCAGTTGAGTTTGGCTGTCAGAACTGCAAATGCTTACCAAAACCAAGACCTCTGGAGTAGGAAGTTGGATGGAGCTGTCTCCTCCACCAGTCCAAATAGCCAGTTATTAATTGGGATGTGTTATCTGCCAGAGCTGAGGAGAGTGTTGGTTCCAAAACAGCAAACCAGTTCTGGAATGCTGGGAAAAGATGAGGTACTGGGTAGTCTGTTCCACCACACGCCATTCCACAACCCAGTCAGGTTTCTTGGCACACTGACAAAAGCTGAGCACTGACACAGCACAAGCAGAACTAAAGGTTGCTCTCCTGTCACTGTTAAGAGTGGTGGAAGGGGTGTTGGCTATTGATCAAAACCTCTTTCCCAGATTACAGTAGCAGTTGAAAGGAGCAGAGGACTGTTGCTTATAAATAGAGATTTCAGGGGTTTCACAGGGATTTTCTTCTACTTCTTTCTGTCTCTTTTACATACAAGGCCTCTTTTATACTTGGTTCTTATGATCATTTTGGTCAAGTGTCTCTTGTTTAAAAAGCAGTAAGCAATTTCTTTCAGTAACTGTCTTAAAGCTGTCTCCTTCCTCCCTGGAAGGAAAGAATAGTGTCATTATAATGAGTTTGGACATTTTTTTACCATTTTCTAATGTATACTCTCACTGTATACACATTAACCTGGTTAATGTGCATATTTTGTAGTATCTCAGCCTTTTATGCTGCATATCTTGCTGACATTCTAAAAAGAAGTTTTCTAAACTTGCAACTCCTTAGAGAAATACTGTTGGAAGCAATAGCTCTCAGCAGTGCAAACTCTATTGTTTACTATTGCTCCTCTGAGGGTCTTTTATTTCTAAAAATAAACATCATGCCAATATCAGCCCTGGAGTAGATTTCCTTTAGCATTATAGTTGACACAGCAAACCAAACCTAGCTACCTGAATAGTAAGTCATAAATAGGCTATGTATGTTTTTAGGGCAAAATTCTTACTTTACCAAAGCAAGAGGGGTGGGAGTTTTACATTAAATACTACCGGGTACCTATACCTGAGGTTTCATTGGATGTGGAGCTTTAGCTGTTCAGCCCATTAAGAGATTTAAATGTCTTATTAAAGCCTGTGTCTTGCCTTTTAATGAGTCTGTTGGCCTACACTATTTCATTTAATGCTTGTATCTAGCACCAAATAAAGACTCTTCCTTGATTTTCTTCCAGCAAATCCTGTTTACTTGTGCAAGCTTTGTCTGTTAAGCAAAGTCGATAACATGACTATTCAGCAACTCACATAGAATTCACAGTTGCCTCATCCATTCTTTGTATTCAAATAGGTATGCAGTATGGCTCAAGAGTTCCCTTAAGACCTATAAAAAGTGAATGCCATAGAAAAACCTGATTAGTCTGTGCACCTCATTTCCATTATATTTTATGTGCTGGAAGAATTAACACTATAAAAATCTCAAGAAATACATTATAAATCCAGACTAAAAATAGTCTCATTCATTTACTGAAGAACCCATGGCATAGAGAACTTCAGTGCAGCCAGCTTTTAAAAGCTTAATTTTTCCTGTTTACATGAGTATACATGTTTTTAGTGATACAGCTTCCTGTTTTTTCTCCATTATCCTTTTTCCTCCAAAGCTTTACATTTATATTCTCAAAGGCATAGCATTTCAGATAGCTAATATAGCTGGGGTTTTTCTTATCATATGAGGGGGAAAAAAGTGATTCAAGTTGGGAAAGGATGTTAAGAATCTCTGGGAGAGTTACAAGAGGAACATAAGAGGCTGGAATGGTAACTATAATCTAAGTTCATACCCAACTTTAGTCATTACAGAAGCCTGTCACATTCCAGGAGAGAATTATCTGGGACAAGTAGAAGCCATAGTTTGCATGCAGGGACTAAAGTATCCTGTAAGTGGAAAAAATACAGTACAAGCAGTCCAGGCACTTTGTGTCACTCATTTTATTCACATATACAAGTTGACACTACACTATTAATAATAGACAATACAGAAGCATTAAAATCAAATACTGTTTAAAAACTTTAAAAAACACATATTGCTTCAAGCTTAGATGGTATTTCCCTATTGTTTTTAAAGTGAATTCAGTGCTAACAATAGCTGAGGCAGCTTCCCATTCACTTGTACCCCCTAATTTCATGGGGCTACTTGTCAAGGTGTTGAGTCAGGCTCCGTTTATGGCTTTGCTGCTGAGTGCACTAACTGAGCTGGAAAAGAAACTGGAACATCCAGGTTACTATACATTAGGCCCTCAGATTGCTAGCATTTGGTCCCTATCACAGTAAAAAAAAAAAAAAAAAAAGTAGTCAGAGAAGCCTTTATAATTCAGTGGCACTACAGTATACCATAAAAAATGAGTACAGGTACACTTCCCTATGTGTTAAAAATCCAATTTAAATTTCCATATGCTACTTGGATAAAATTCTTACCAGAAACTGTACCTCATTTTTGTTAAGGTTGGCTCTAAGTTTAGCTATCACCTTGACTACTGTCTCAGCTTCCTGTGAAAAAGTTTGTATTTCATAGTTGCAAAGATGTGACAGCAGTGACTGAACAGGCATGCTACTGTATTTTACAGGACATTCTTAAGCAGTTTTCATGGTAACATTTTACACTGTAAACACTAGTCTTCACAACACTATAGTTAAACTGCAGCATTACACATTGTAAAACTCTTGCTTCACTTAGCTAAGTACTTTCAGAAACAAAGGAATAAACAGTCATTTTAATGAAGACTTTGGACTATTCAGTATTTACTGTGTTCTTACCAAATAATTTTACTTCTAAAACAGGAGTGAGAAGTGTTCACCACTTGGCTAAATTCAAGAGTCCATGCAAGACAATGTTTAGAAGTTCCTTAATTGATAGGGAGACATTCACTAGCTTTTCTACTTGACAGTGAGTCCAATTTGAAGGAAATTGCCACCTCCTGTAGTAATCTAAAGAATACACTTAAAGTTTTTACATCTGAAAAGTTCTGCTTTACAATTTAATTGGCTTTTCATTTGCTAACTTGAAAACACCAGCAGTTTTCCAGACAAAATACTTTGCACATAGAGCTTGCAGTGATCAGAACTATACTATTTCATATAGTCTAAGCAAAATAGTAGCTTTTTAGTCAAGTAATGCCCAAATGCAGGAAGGCTACCTGATTTGCAGAATAATTTACCCTCACTTCAGGCATTGTATTACTGAAACCCAGATAGTACCAACATAGCACCCAGGATTATTTTGGCTAGGACCATTTGAAAAAGCACGACAACCACTCACAAGACGTTGTTAGTGTCTCTGCTGTCTTCTAGTAAGTGGTCTTTGTGGGGAACAGCTCTTGACCAGACAAGGATTAGGACTAGACAATTTCCTCAGTATACAGCAGCCTTGATGCTGTTGAAAAGTCTCATTTGATCACCTGAACAGGCCTGTTGGAGATGTTTAAAGTTTGGTTCCCAGTATCCAAGGCAAAAGACACTTAGGCCTCCTATAATCACTGGAAACATCAACACCTCATATGGTGATACATCTTATCCAAACACAGGTCCTTAAGACAGGCAGGTAAGTCATCCTGGCTCCTCCATTCCCTGTGGGAAGAGAGAACTGTAGAAGCTATCTTCAAAAGCATGGCAAGATGAATCCTGCCCTACACAGTCAAGGGAACTGTTGAATGTGACAAAATGCACTGAGGGCACAATCCATCTGCTGTGGTTACATAAAGCCTACAAACCCTGTGGGCAACAGGAACAGGCAAATTTTTATTGAATAAGGCTGTTAAACACTACTGAGTTGGTGCTTTGACACTGTTGTGCAAAGCTTGGGTGGCTTCTGGAATTGCAACAGCATCAGAAGCAAGCTAAGTATATTTACAGCAGTTGTTTAAAGAGGAAAACACAGCATAAAAGGAAATCAAAATAATCTCATATGGAGTAAAGGCATTCTCTGGAGTAGTTTTCCCCAGTTTTGGGCACTGTTCTAAAGTTTCAGGAAGTTCTAGCCTGTGGTTTACTTAGCAGTTGAAATACAGAGATTTTGCTGTATATGAAACATTCTTAATCATGCTGTGCTTTCCCAGACTTAAAAGCTGTAAGATCTTAAATAGGTAGCCTTCAGCAAGAGTTGTCTGTATTTTTATAGCTTTATGCTTAAAAGGCAGGTTAAAAAAAATTATGATTTCATGGATTCTAGGATATTTTAACAAAATTTAAATTGTGTGTGATGAAACCTTTAGTGATGTAATAGACACTAGGAGGCAGCAGTGCTTGGACCCTTTGTGCAATTACTTTTTTCAAGAACACTATCAGACTTTTCACTAAGCAGTGTACTCTGTTGCAAGAGTAATTCTAGAGTCCTCCTTACTCACTGAGATTGTGGAATGAAGCTAAAACTAGTGCAGGTTTCTGCTGCAGAAGTGCAAGTATGCTTCCTGTGGGAATGTGTCCAGCCTGTAAAACACAAGCTTCAAAACAATTAAACTGGGATAACCAACATATGTAACTAAAACACAACACATCTGAACAGAACTTTGAAGCTCACAACTACAGCAATCATCTGCCTAAAGCATAGTTAGCAAACTGAAAAAAAGATAATTTACAGCCACCTGAGGGAAACAAAACCACCAAGGATATCACAATGACTGTCTTACTATGTAGAAGTAGGACCTACAAAACAAAAACGTTCAAACTTCATTATATGTTCTTGTTTACTAAAGGATGCACTCCTCCTTTCCCTAGCCCTTACCCCCTTCCCCATCCCCCATAAGTGAAGGGTTCTGCACCAATTTCAAGAGGCAGCAAGTTTCTCAGGACATCATCTACAAGTTTTATCAATACAATTTTCAGCTTTAAACCCTTTAGCAATATGCTTGTACAATACCTCCAAGCGGAATGCATATTGCACTCTGACCCCCACTGAGCATAATAGATACTCTGAAGTGTTAAAAATAGACCTCACCAGAAAGGAGCCAGCCCTCTCCTTCAATAAATGCATTTACATGATTAAGTACAGACTAAGTGTGACCACGAGGTTAGTACAGTGGTACAACTCTATATTTGTAGAACAAGTAACTGCTTATTGAGTGGCAGCTATCAGATAATGATTGTCTACATTAGTTATTTGGTACAACAGGAACAGCTACAGCAAAACGATCCTGTAGCTGTTTCTTGCCCTGAAAACGAAGGATTTATCGTAACGACCTTAGAAACAGTGACAAAAATTAGCATCAGCAGATTCACTAATCAAAAAAGGTTGTTTTTGTTTGGGGTTTTTTGTTGCTGTTTTTAAAGTTTCTGTGTACAGACTATACTTGCTATTTGCCTGCCTAAAGCATCCACATTTATTAGTGCTAACTACCAGGCACACTGGCTTCCTGTTGCCTGTCTTCATATGCTTATTTTCACAGAAGTGTTAAATAGTTTTATAAATATAAAGGCACCTCCATCACTCCTTTAAAGTCTTTCCCCAATACCATCTCCCCATGACTTGAACTTTAAATAAGGGAAAATAGATTATTTGTAACCATGATCAAAAAAGTGTTTTCTTTGACACCATATATGCTAAGGTTCTCCCTCCCACCCTCAAAACAAACTAACTGAAGCATTAGAAAAATTCCCAAAAGGGGAATTGTTTAAAAGTTTGGGTAGTTATATCTAAAAGCCTATTCAAATGTTATGGCTCCAAGGATACACCCCACTGTGAGGTAGGTAGCCAAGATAAAAACATTGTAACAAATATTTCAACAGCTGGAAACTCCCTATAAAAACCTTGCATAAGTGGTTTGGTTCCTTGCACCAGTGTCCTGATATGCGTAACTTCTTCTGAGGATGCCTAAGGGAATCCAGGTTCAGAGAGCTCTTGCTGAGTAGCATCTCATGTACTCTGTCATCCAGGGGTTGTCTGGTGGGGAGGGCTTTGTTCGCCAGGTGTTTTCTGCCTCTGCTGACCGCACTCGCCTCTGAGAAAGCTTCCTCTTCTCCACTTGTCTCCTGTTCTTTGCTCGCAGAGCAGATTCGTGGATCTAAAAGACCAGAGTTAGTATTATGGCAAGAGAACAGCCTAGGAATCCCTCAGGAATGACAAGGATCACTTTTTATTTGTCCCAGTCCCCATCCTGAAGGAACAGGGACTGTAAGTGAGGTTAAATTTTCTTCTCTAATTTGTACCACTAACTGAACACAGATTTCTTTTTCTTCATGGAAAGTGCTTCAAATTCTGTCCTGCATTGTCTTTCACACTTCCAACTATTACATGATTGCAAAAAGTCTCGAATGTTTCATAGTCTTACTCAGATGTATTCTAAAAACTTCAGTTCTCTATTTCTATCATTTAAAATCTTAAACACCCCTCAATATGCCCAAGCATCCCTTAAAACCTAAGCCATGTTAGTAACACCAAACCCTCTAGGATTCCTTAGAGACATAAGATCTTAATTTTGAGCAATGTGTTGAACACACGATTACATACTTTTTATACTAATAAATTATTATATTTCCCCCAAAATTTAATATTAAGAACCAGTTTCTATGTTTGCTTCTATGTCCAGATTGAAAACTCTATCTCCCATCTCAGTTGGGGGAAAGTAACACCTTTCAAACATGCAGGAAAAGGTAACTTCGACAGAGGTAAGTAGTCAGTTGCTACATAAAGAAACATCCTCAGCAACAAAACACTACATAATTGGCAGTGTTTCAGAAGTGTCCTGCCTGTTCAGTCCAAATTCAGGACCTGAGCTGAGGTGCTCCATTACTGTTTCTACCATAAGAAGTGTTAGAAGTCTAAGATGAAGTATAAATATAGCTGCTCAAGTCAGGCTTCAGTCTCTTATAGGCTTCAAATAAAAAAACACCAGTCAACTATTTTGAGCACTAACCAAAGCTTATCAATTCAGCATTAGTGTCCATTATCAGGAAAGGCAGCTTCTTTCCAAATCTGTATGGCCCAAGTTCCTCCTTTTGCTCAAAGGTTTGAGCTGTCCAGGAAGGAAAAGCCTGGGCTTCAAACCCCTTCCAAAACAGCCCATCAAAGGCCAGCTTCATCTTGCACAGCATGACCGCCTCCCACCTCAATCCTCAGGTATCTTGTGTCACAGATTCAGACTCTACATTAGACATAAGATAAGGACAAGACACTGACAGGGATGCATTAATGATTATGTTTTACCAGCCTGGGAGAATTATAGAGAAGAAAAAAATGGATCTAACACTCCTTTGCTGTTTCTAAGCTAGGAAACAGAGCCCCAGTACTGCAGAATCCTGGTGCTGTCCATGACCACATGAATTTAATTTGTGCTATTTTGGTAATATTTACACCAGCCCTGTAATCCATCAGCCATCTGATAGACCATTCTGCTGCAAGCAGTATTTCCTACTGGCAAGCCACCAAAACAGGCTGCTAGACAAGACATCTTAGCAGAAAAGCCCTTGTACCATCTCAGTGAGGCTCCTAGCCCAGGAAGTGCCCCAGCAAAAGTCACTCTTTCACAGCACAAGTGCTACCCCAGTGTTTCTATACCTGTGTGCTGTGGGGTGCCTGGTGCTAACTGCCTGCCCTTCTCTTGTTTTCACGGAGTTCAGAATGCAGAAATATTTTTATAACAGCCAGTCTTGCTGGAAACACTGTAACAGCCAGAAACAAGACAGCCAGATTTTAATTACAACTTGTAAGTATTAGTCAAACCTGGGAAGTTTCCAAACTAGCAGTGAAGAACTCTTACTGGGACATCTCAAGAATCTTCAGGTTTATTGCTAGAATCTACTGCTGGAATCTCCATGCATTCAAATAAAGGGACCTCTGAGAGGTTTTACCTAGATACTAAGCCATCTGTAGGCACTAAGTAGTCACTGCCTTTCAATGAAACAGAAGCTCTTACTTACTTCATTCACCGAAGCAGAAGCACAAACATTGTGAGTTTTCTGGCTCCCAGTGTCCGTCTGTCGTTCTCCCCACCCATACAGAGCAAATGGATGTTTATTCTCCTTTGGTGCATCTGTCCTTTGGGGACTTTTGGCTGATTTTCGATCATTACGACTGGACAAGGCACTTCGACTTGGACGTCGTCCTGTACGGCTGGTTTTGTCTGCTTCCTTCACAGAAGCGTCTTCTACAGTTTTCTCTTGCTCTTCCTTCTCCTGCTTTTCTTGACCTTCTTTTTCTTTCTCTAAAGAAAAAAAGTTATGCTTTAAATTCCCAATGACAACATATTAATGCCTGATTTGCACAGCCTCTCAAAACATCATTGAAGCTGTGCTTTTTTTAGAAATTCAAGAAGTCATTGCTTCCTTAGCAACAGACATATACCTTGCTTAAATGTCTTCATTCTTTCTTTAGTGACAATACGGCTTTCACATACTTAAAAATGCCTTTCAGTGATGAGGTTGCAGATAACCAATAGCCTCAGGCAGAATTTAAAGACTGTTTCCAGTGATCTACTGTCTTCACTATTTCATCTTTGCATCTCTCAGACAGCAAACAGATGGAACACTGAATGCCACAGATGCTGCTAGCCAGTCACAGATGAAGTCTGATAAGAGTATGTGCAATATTAAATCCCTCATATTATCAGCTTCCGCTGAACAAGGTGATTCATTCTCAAGGCCCCTGTTTATATGTATATCTCTCTTATGGTTTTCTGCTTATGAAGGAGAGGAGAGTGTGAAGCAAAATCCCACAAAGTGGTCGATATCACCTTTGCTACCTGATTGGTGAATTACACTATACGTTTAACGTACCACACTCTGCAGGCATGACTTTCCAAGGCTCCACACATTTAAGCCTCCATAGCAAGGGGCCAGCAATAGTCCTCCAGGCACTGGGTATGGAGAGTAGAGTTTGTGAGAGAGAATTTAAAGGCTGAATCACTGCAGTTTTACATCATCACTGCAGGCTGAATCAGCCATTATATAAAATATTAATTAATTAATAAAAACACAGAAACAACTGCTCCACGAGAATAAATCTTCTTGCCCTATAGTGCAAGGAAGAAACTAGTTTTCCTTTGTTTGCGGCACCAGTGATGCCACACCTCAAATCCAGTGTTCAGTTCTGGGCTCCCCATGACAAGAAGGACATTGAGATGCTGGAACATGTCCAGAGAAGGGCAACAGAGCTGGGGAAGGGTCTGGAGCACAAGTCCTGTGAGGAGCAGCTGAGGGAGCTGAGGTTGTTTGGCCTGGAGAAAAGGAGACTCGAGGGGCACCTTGCACCTTGTCATTCCCTACAACTGCCTGAAGGAAGGTTGTAGGTAGAAGTCGGTGTCTTCTTCCAGGTAAGAAGTGACAAGACAAGAGGAAATGGCCTCATATTCCATCAGGGGAAGTTAACACTAGATATGAGGATAAAGTCTTCACTAAAAGCATTGTCAGGCACTAGAACAGGCTGCCCAGGGAAGTGGTTGAGTCCCCATGCACAGAGATACTTATAGATATGTACATGAGTCACTTTGAGACATGGCTTAGTGGTGGATTTGGCAGTGCTGGGTTAATGGTTGGATTCAATTTTAAAGGTCTTTTCCAACCAAAACAATTCCATTACTCTATAATGAGCAAGTAAATCAAATATACTGCTTACAGTACATAAGTGAAATATGAGTGGAAAAAAGTACAGACAAAGAACCCTGTTTTCGTTCTCCAACCAGCAAGTCTTCAGGAGTAGTGTGGACAAGCTGGAAGAAGTGTATGCCAGACATTGAACATGGCTCCTAAACATTGTGGGCAGACACAAGCAGACATTGTGATCTGACATCTCTGTGACTTTTAGGCCAACCATGCTTTTTATGCATAAGGCAACTAAAGCCTTTTATTCACTTAAGAGCATAGGAGTCCACTAGAAACCAACTCCTTTCAAGTCTGATCGTTGGATGCTGTCTTCTGCGAGACTCATACAGTGATCACTCAAACTCTGCTGACATAAACACACCAAACTTGCAAGTTTTCTCTACCACAACATCTATTTCTGCTTTTGGTGGGGACCAGCTCCAAGCCACCTCTGTTCCAAGTCTCAGCACATTCAGCCACCACCAGCATACACTGGTATGGACATAAGGAATTCCTTCACTGCTGTAGGGAGTTCTTCTGGTTTAGGGCTTGCTTACATACTGACAGGTTAACCATAGACAAATAGTGCAGTTTCTACCCAGCTGTCTTCATCATCAAAAGCAGAAGAGCTTGCCAATCCTGTGACAAAACAGCAACCATTCCTGATAATTGCTGTGACTTCAAGCATGTACATGCCCAATCCGACGCTGCTTTAATCTCAATTCTGCACCCATCCAGTTCTGATGAAATAGAAATTACCTGCCCGGCACACTGGTTGAGCATCCATTTACTCTAGCACTCACCTCACATTTGCAGGGCAAAGATATCAAGGCTTGTTCCATGCCCCAGAATTCCCCTAAGGCAAGCCTTATACTCTCTTGCAGGCTGTTAGCCTGACCAGCACAGTTTCTACTGCTGCCAGTCAGCACAGAGGCCCTGGTGCTGGGCCCTGTTCAGGCTTGCCTGTACCCATCTTCCAAGGTGTGCAGGTGTAGCATTCATCTACAGGTCATAGTGCAGTACAGCTGAGTATTTGGTAAAGAGTGGCCAGCAACGTTAAAGTATTTAGAGCTGTATTTGTTAAGAATTCAGTTGAATGATACTACAAAGCAACAAAATAATAATTAGTCAAGGCCAAAGTAGTGGCATAATTAGAGTAAAAATGGCTAGATGAGTTTTACATACCTAAATATTGGCTGGATGTAGTTTCAGTTATTATAGACATGGCTGGTAAAAGATAGCAGCAGTGAGCTCAGTGTGGTATTAGACTTGATTTGTTTTCCTTGGGCTCTGGGGGACACAGCTTCACCTCTGAAACAAGGCAGCTCATTCATCATAGCTGCAAACAGGCAGCACAGAGTTATCCCCTTACAAAATATCATCTGAGCATCTCCCTACACAGCCACTCCGAAGGAGGGACTGCCTAGGTCCATTCCAGAAGGAAGCGCTGTTTTGAGAAAATTAAACTCTGAAAGGGAACATATTGCTGTCAATTCTGCAACAAGAGTACGTTCATTTTGGAAAGCTGTTCCATCCTCCATTCAAGGGAAAATGGCATCTTTCTTCTCTGCAAAGGGGGATGGAGCAACACTGACTGCGTAAACAGCAGAAGTGGCATTTAGAGACTTAAAAATACAGGAAAGTGGGGGGTCTGCAATTACACAGAGAGTTCAGCTTTAAAAAGCAAGGCAACAGCCATGCCTGGGGATGCTGCTCACCAGGATATAGCTCCAGCTGGTCCAGAAATGATAGAGCCAGCTTGTCCCAAAATAGCAGTTAAAGCATATGGGTAAATGGCACACAGAGTCCTGTGCACAGCCTTACAGTAAATGCTGTATGCCAGAGTGTACTGTAGCACTTATGAGCACCTGCTATTAGAGCAGGTATTTCCATGAACCCACTGCTACAGTGCATTTATACAGAACTCAGTTGGTAAAGGCACAAGATGTCTAACAGTTATTTAAGCCTTTTATTTAAAACCAGAGTTTATATCCAAGCCATTTTCTTAGGCAATACATCTCACACAAAATCAGAAGAGCAGCAGTTGACAGCATGACTTAGACCCAGCTTCTCAGGAGGAAGTCCAGGCACCAGCAACTCCTACCCATCTTCTCCTTCCCATGCAGAGCTTCATCTCCAGCAGGCACAGGAAACTCAGAACTGGCCTGCTTGCAGCATTACAGGGATTAGACAGGAGAGGGGGAAAGCTAGAAACGTTTAAAACTGCATCATGGATGCTAAGCAGAGCACACTGGATGGACAGGAGGGGATTAAGTGCTTAACAGGCAGAACAAGTCTGTCAGGCCCACCCAACACGGCTGCTGAAGCTCCTGCCCAGAAGAGGTCGCTTAAACCCTGCTGCATCGCCCCGCTTGTGTAACAGCTCCACTCCTGGCTCAGGAGGGAAGAGATCCAGGGGAGCTGCTCTTCCCTCATCATTGCACGCACCGGGGGACACACAAGACCCCCATTTCAAATGCCCTGATGGCTTCCTACAGATACCAACAGCCTTCTGATTAGACCCACGGGCAGGTCACAGGGGTCAGCAGTATTATCTCTGTATAGAGATGCTGGCTCCTTACAGCACTACCTCAGCATCAGGAGAAGCACTTTGTGCTTGCATTGCTGCCGGCACAACTGGAAGTTTCCTGCTTCTGTACCGACACCTCTCCAAACGGGGCAAGTCTCCCACACCTCTTGAAGGGGCTATATAACCAGTTGTGGTAATCAACAAACTACAGCTGGGTAGCAAGTAAGTTACTACAGATGAAACAGATTGCAACATCATTTCTTCAAGGCAGATCTTGCATGAGGCAATGCTGGAGCTAGCAGCCACACAGCAGTTCAGAGCTGATTAGATTCACACAAGCTTCATCTGCAGCAGAGTTTGGAAACTAATTACTGGATTGACTTGATAGCAAAGCTTGTTTCCAAAAGGAAAAAAAAATGGGAGCAACTTTAAATAACAGTACTAAAACCCCTTGAATTGACATTCTTGCCTTCTTCCCCCACCACAAGGTGGTCCTTCCGACATACATGGGTCAGCAAATGCACCTGCAACACGATGACAGACAAGATCAGGGAACGAGTTTGAAATTGGATCTTCTGTTTAGTTCCACTAATCCAGATCAGTCACTTTCCAAATACTGTTGAGGCAACTCCTTCAATGGCAGCTTGTCACTGCTGTCACTTAAGACCACTGCACAAAAATGCTGAAGGCAAAATGGCAATAAGGATTGAAAGATACCTTCATCCTGCATGTGTGTGCAGCAGTGTCATTTCACAAGCAACAGGTCTGACAGCAGCACTGCTGCCAAGAGCTTCTGTCTTCTACTTACCAGCCCACTGGCTTCTGTTGACAGCTTTGAGGATGTGTCTACACCACAGCTACGCCAGTTGATTTAGGTCAAGATTTTGTGGGATTATGTTTAAAGCACATCTGTGCCTGGGCACATTCCACAGAGCAATCCCACAAACAGCTGCCGCAAGTGGAGGGCCACAAGGAATTAACCCAAAGTTGCCCCTGAGCATACCTTGGTAGCACTCAGCCATAGCCTCAGTGCAAGACGCAGTGACAAAGCATCTTTGTCCTACGTGCTGCCCCAGAGGGTCACACTGTTAGTGCTCTAGACCAACACCACTGAACATTAAAGCCAAGCTGCCTACATCCACTTCCTCTTCACACACCAGAAGCATTCACAAATTTTGCAAATGCACACAGGCTCATTTCAATGAGAGAGAGAAAAAAACAGGGTGGCACATGCCATCATGAGCTGTGTTTACCTCAGATATTAAACAACATTAGTGCTGACCAGCCATCTTTGGCAACAAGCACTGTCAATAACAGGCAGAAATCAGATTCCCCACAAAACAGCAGGAAGCAGCAGCAGCCAGGTAGCAGCTAGGATGTTCCAGCATGTGGGTGGATGTCAGATTCAAAAGACAAAAGATGTCATCAACATGAGCACACTCAGCTACCCCCACAGCACTTCAGTGTAATTAAGTTCTTTCAAAGTTAAAAAAAAAAGAAGGCAGTTAAATAGTAGAAGTCACTAGACTAGTAGTTTCTATCTTATCTCCTCCAGATACCTTAATTAGCCAGCCACTAAGCAGAAGAAAAATGCATCCTTATACCTGTCCAATACTAAATGAGTCACCTCCTTATATATTATATGTGCATTAAGAGACAATAAATATCCACTAAATCCAGCTGCCTAAGCAGAGTTGTTTTCAGTCCTTTTGCTAAAGTCTTAGCAAAGTTCTTAAATACTTGCAGAAGTTAAAAAATCTTTATCCTAAGCCATTTGGGAAAGAAGTGAACATGAAGTACAGATTTTTCTCCCACTACAAGTATAAAATAGCAAGGACCGAGCAGAACTTTAGGCATTCCCTTACAGCATCCATGGCAAAGGTGTATCAGTTACGGAAGCACAGTTGCCCAAACCTCTGCAGCCTGGCAGGCCACTGGTACTCCACAGTCCCTTTGTCACTGCTGTGAAGGACACTGTGCACTGAGGACACAGCTGGAGGCACTGGACAGTCACACACACCATCACTGACCACAGACAATGCCTGCACAGCTACCAAGCTGGTATTCCCTGCCAAATCCCAACCAGAATCACACTACCAAGTAACTCCAGCTGGATCTTTCCCTAGAGAGGAGTCAGGGGGGAGGGAATCATGGAGCAGGCTAACAAGTGAGCAGAGCACCCTGGCCAGCAGGCTCTAACCTTGGCAACTGCCAATGACATTAGACTGTAGCAGGTTTATGTGTTCTATCCATACGCTCTACAAGAAGAATGAAAAGAAATTCAGGTCCCTACCACAACTGCCCCAGGCTTCTATATATTCAAAGTATGTCAGAAAAGTTGGGAATGCCAGGTTCTGAGTGCAGCTTCAACAGCTTCCACCTTCTCTCACTAAAAGCCAAGCTTTTAGAGATTATCACCTCTTCCCATGCAACCACTCCCTGATCTTTTGCAATTCCTTAGTTCTTCTCACTCTGTAGCTCTTCCACACATGCTCCCAGTCAAACTTCCTCAAGGCCTGACTGAGGAAAGCTGAACTAGGCCCACTAATACTCTGTTAGGTACTGGTGAGCAGGGGTGCTTCCATCTCTGCACAGCTGTTGTGATTTAACCTCAGCCAGCAACGAAGTATCACATAGCCACACACTCCCTCCCTCTGTGGTGGGATGGGAACAGGAATCAGAAAAACTCATGGGTTGACATAAGAACAGCTCAGTAATTGAAATAAAGTAAAATATAATAATAGTAATGAAAAAGGAAGAATAACAACCAAGAGAAACCAATGACACACAGTTGGTGTCTCCTGGGAAACTCTGCCCAGTTTATACACTGGGCATGACTTTCTGGCTATGGAATATCCCTTTGGCCAGTTTGGGTCAGCTGTCCTGGCTGTGCTTCCTCACAGCTTCCGGTGCACCAGCTGGCTGGCAGAGCTTGGGAAACTGAGGTGGCCTTGATGTAGGGTAAGTACTGCTGAGCAATTACCAAAAACATCAGTGCGTTATCAACATTATTCTCATACTGAATCCAGCACACAGGACTGTACCAGGTACCAGGCATAAAATTGTCCCAGCTAAAATCAGAACAGCTTTGGGGAAGCAGAGTGCATTACTCCAGCAGCTATGTGTACCCCATGTGACACCTGGGTACCACAGGCCCACCCAGCTGACTGCAGAACCCCACACCACTAATATGCTCTGAAACACCAAGCCTCTGGAACAGATGACAGCATAGCTACAGCCTTTGTGTAATATGGTATTCTTAAGATCAATTAATGCAGTTTAGTCTTGAATATCAGAATACAGATCACTCTGGAAAGCTCAGGCCCCAAAGGGAATTGGATCAGTTTAGTTTCCCCACTCCAAACAAGCACATCTAACTCCAGGTCAACAAACATAACAAAACAACCACACAACAAGCAGATAGCATGAGGCTTAACTGACCAGTTCTCAAGGATTCCCCCAGCTACTGGACAACAGACAGGTGATTCAAAAGGCATTTCAAAACACCAATCAATGGCTGCCAGACACAATATTCTTTCACTACAGGTAAGAAACTGTATCTTACGGGATTAAAAAATACCAGCTTGAGAAGCTTGACTGTGTTATTATCTGCCTAACCACCCTCTTAGATAATGAGACATCAAAAGGGAATATACTCTGTGCTAGAAGAGAACAAAATGTTACCAGCTCAGCACCTGTTCAGACTACGAAGCTGACAACACTCAGCTGCGCACCCGAGATCAAACCTCAGGTGGCATTAAGAGCCAAGTGTTCAGCCGAGACATCACATGTGCAGATCCAGGAAAGCAATTGCTTTAAGAGCCAGCCACTGGCCTACAGTCCAACTTGCCGCTGCTTTTGCCGGAGAACCTGCTTATATAATTGCAGCGACGCTCGGCTCCCATGGCAACAGTTTACATAAGTGGCTGTGACTCAGGATGAGAGCTACCACCACTTGGCTCTTTAAAGAGACACCTCCGGTGCCGCAGCCATGGTTTCTCCGCGGGCCTAGCCGGGATCCGGCTGGAGGCATCGGGGCCCGGCTGATGAGCCCTTCCACCCCCGGGCCAAGTCCTGGGGGCAGGTCAGACAGGCCAGGCGGTGGCCGGGTGCCCCCCTCACGGTCACCCCGCCGGGCCCGGGAGCTCCTGGGATCCGGGATCGGCCCCAAGGAGCGGCAGGGCGGCCCGGGCAGAGCCATCAGTGCCGACCCCGCGGAGCATGGCAGGGCCGGGCCGGGCAGCACGGCCCCGCCGAACACACGTGTCCCCCCCGCCACCGCCGCGCTCCCTAAAGGGGCTCGCCCGTCCCGCCTCGCTCGGCGCTGCCGCTCCCGCTCCCGCCGCCGCCGCTCCCGCCGCCTCCTCCTCCTCCTCCTCCCGTGCGGCCGGGGGGCTGCCGGCGCCCGGCGGCGAAGGGGACCCGGCGGTGCTGCCGCCGCCGCTGCCGCTGTCCTGCTCCCAGCCGTCCCAGAGCCAGGGCCGGTGCGCCTGCTCCAGCAGCCGGCGGCTCAGGCGGTAGTGCAGCAGCTCCAGGTAGCAGGCGCCGCACGACTCCCACTTGGGCTCCTTGAAGCGCTTCATGTACTCCGTCTTCACCCGCCGCGCCGGCACCACCATGGCGGAGCCGGGAGCCGCAGCCGGGAGCCGCAGCCGGGAGCCGGGATCCGCCGGCCGAGCCCGCCCCCTCCCGCTGCTACGTTTAAATCCAAACAGCGGCGTCCGGCCCCGCCCCGAGCGGGGAGGGGCGCCTGCAGCCCGGGGTCGGGGGCAGGAGGCAGAGCGAACGGGATGAGGTAGAATGAAAATGAAATCAAGTATAAAATAAATCATAAATACACCCAAGCACCGCAGTCCTGGGCCCAGCAGTAGGGGTGCTGGGGCCCGGGCGATCCCTGCACCAAGTGAGGCTCCGGGAAAGCCTTCCCGCCGCCCGGCTGAGGGACAGTCTCGTTGAAACCCGGCGGGTCCGGGCAGCGCGTCAGAATTGATGCAGCAGCAGCAGCAGCGCCTTCTGCGTGCGGCACCCCGGGTAACCGCGGGGGAGCTGCTGCCTCCCGTTCTGCTTCTCTAAGAGCAAAGGATGCGCAGCAGCAGGGGCCGGCCGGAGGGAGGCGAACGCCTCTGCAACAACAGGGACCTCTCTCCATTTTGCACTAATCTGCTTTAAAAACCCGTCGCCAGAACAGGATTCGCCTAATCCAGCCCTGTGCTGGGCGGCCGCCGTCTCTGGGGATATGAAACGCTTTAGAGACAAACGCAGAAACCGGGGCGGCCTCTGCAGCCGCCCTCCGCCCTTCTGCCTGCCCGCACACGGACACGCACCCTCGGCTCTTCAGCGATTTCTGGATATTTTCTTCTCTCACACACCGTATTTAGGGCAGCGCAGCCAATCGTGCCCCTGTGGGATACCATTGTCCTTGAAAATAGTTTGCGGCAGAGCCTTTATCGCAGCATTGCGCTCACTTCACAGCACCCCTCTGGGAGGGGACAGCGTGACCCCCCCGTCCAGTCCCACCCGCTGCCCGACGGGCTGCGGGCGCCGTGTTTTGGACACCTGCAAACCCGACTGCCCCTGCCATGCGCAGGCTCTGCGCAGAGGCGCTCCGGCCTCCTCGCCAGCCCCCGCTCCGACACACGGGGGCACTGACGGATTTTCAGAAACGGTCCTAGGAAACGGCTCTCTTTTTTTCTTTTTTTTTTTTTTTTTACTAATAAGGAGGCAAACAGTATTTTATTTTTCCTTGCCTTGCCCTGTGCGTCCCCTGACTGACACAAATAAAAAACCACAAGCTGGCAGAGATTCCCGGGATGGTAAACGCTGGCCCAGACTCTTCCAGTGAAACAAAAGTGTTGGTGGCTTTACAGTGAGGGGGCGAGTGCTACACGCAGCACCTCTGCCTTCGCGGCAGAGTGATGCAATGCTCGATACAGCTAATATAACCAAATCGACTTAGTTTAATCGATGCTCAGATCGAGCAGTATTTAGCCTTGTTTTTGAGTGTACTGACTCAGGCTTTCCAACCTCGTGGTGCCCAGGCATGAGCGAGGAGGACAGAGATGTTGCCTGACCTTTGCAGAAGCACCCGGATATCTCCCTCCAGCCCTCATAGCCCCCTAGCCCTTGCAGTTATGTCAACAGCAACCGTGACAGCAGGATATTGGAGAAATCCAGTGTGTCCCTCTCGATTCAGGAAAATGCAGTCAGGAGAGGTCAATTGCAGTGACATCCAGTGCCTGGCGCTGCAGGCAGACACGTTGCAGATCTGCATCCATAAACCTGCTAAGTTCCATTTTAAAGCCCGTCCTAACCTCCCCAGCTCCCTTCAGCTCTGCCTGCTGCTCTCAGGGGTAGGTGGTGATAGGGCTGCCAGGGAGGAGAGTCTGGGCAGTGTATCTGCTGGGAAGAGGGGCACAGAAATAGGAGGGCACCTACCCCTGCTCAGCAGCCTCAAAAACGAGAGAGGAGCTCCCTCTGAGAGCTCCTTCTCTCCACGCCGTGACGCTCACGCTGCCCTGCCCAAGGCAGACATGCAGGAGCCTTGCCCACATACTTCACTGGAATAAAACCAGCCAGATGCAGTCGTTTTCTCCCCCACCCAGAGCTATCCTGAGGATTATATTTGGGAGGTGCCTCGCTTATTTATTTTCCCCACTGAGGGCTCCAGTGGCATCTGAGTTGTCCCTGATGCCTTCTCCTTTTGCCCTTAGTGGTCCCACTGGGGTCCAGCCATGTCCTTAGCACCATCTGCTGTAACAGAGGGCACTTCTTGGAAAATAACAGGGAACAATAGGTTTAAAAACACCTGTAACTGAAGACAGCTCTAGAGAAAGCAGCTGTAGCAGTGCTGTCTAGAGAGGAGAGCAGATTGCTCCCCAATTAACCTGGACTCTGGTTTCTTACTCTGATACTGTGCACAATCTATGCATCTAATCTAAGTGGATGCCTCATAAACAGGCAAGGTCTGGGGAGTGCAGAATTTCCTTTCCTTTTATAAAATGTTATTTTGTGCAAAATGTCATTTCAAACCAACCTGCACAGTTTCAGCTGGTCACTTGTGGGTATGAAAATGCTGCCGTTCTTTCCACATATCTTATAGTATCAATCTTTCCTTTCCCAAAGGTCTTCTGTTCCCTGTTGTCCTGGTTTCAGCTGAGATCATTTTCTTCTAAGTAACTGGTACAGTGCTGTGTGTTGGATTCGGTATGACAATAATGTTGGTAATACACTCATTACTCTAAGTTAAGGACTTTTCAGTTCCCCATGCTCTGCCAGGGAGCAGGTGCACCAGAAGCTGGGAGGCAGCGCGGCCAGGACAACTGACCCAAACTGGCCAAAGGGATATTCCACACCACAGAACATCATGCCCAGCATATAAACTCGGGGGAGTTGCCCAGGAGCCACTGATCACTGCTCGTGGGTAGGCTGAGCATCAGTCAGTGGATGGTGAGCAATTGTACAGTGCAACACTGGTTTTTCTTGGATCTCTTTTCCTGTCATTTTTATTGCTGTCATTGTATGTTATTATTATAATCGGTATTACTATATTTTACTTTATTTCAATTATTGAGCTGTTCTTACCTCCACCCACAAGTTTTACCTGTTCTTTTCTACTGTTTCTCCTCTCCATCCGAGCAAGGAGTGAGAGGATTGGGCAAGGACTGCACGGTACTGAGTTGCCAGCTGGGGTTGAACCATGACACCAGTTTAAAAAGACACAGTTGTGTCAGAGGTATATGGATGTTCTCTGATGGTTTATCAGGAAGGAATTGCCTTTTGCAGAAACAAACTTCTTCTGGGGTGCTCATTAACCTACTGCCCAGCCATTATTAATCCATGTCTCATCTATCACACAGGAAATGCCAGTATGACAAGGTCCAGCTCCTGGCACACAGTCTGTGAGTTCCCATTTTCTGCAATTTTTTTCCCCCTAAACTCTGCACTCCTCAGAGGAGGCACCTAATCTTCACAACAGCCTGCAAAGTGTCAATGTTTCATGATTATCACAGTGCTGTTAGCAGATGCCCCCACCCATCCTCTGCGTTGTGCCGCACAGGGTAGTGCTCCTGCTGACCAGACAATGAGCACCCAGCTGCCCGTGTGGTACGGGGAAAGCTGCACCTTCACACCCCTGCTCAAGTTTCTCCTTCACAGTGCAACCCTCCCAGTCCAACAATTTGCCTCGGGAAGGGGCCGCTGCAAGGCTTGGAAACCGACTGGGGATCACTTGTGTAAGAAGACTGGTGACAGAAGTGAGCAGAGACACCCGCAGAGCTGGTATTGTACTTCACACACTACCTGAGGCTGACGAAAGCAAAAGCCTGGATGTGGCTGCCAGGCACCTTCCCCATGCCCTGCCACAACGTAATCTGGACATGTACAGTGCAGCAACCACCAGGCAACAGGGCCCAGCATCTCAAACCAGCTCCAGAGACATTCCAGCTCCAGGACAGGATGCTGAGACCATCCCGGGTGAAGAGCAACTCCTCCCTCACCCCTCCAGCTACAGCCAAGCAGCTCTGTATGTGCCAGACAAGAATAATTCCCTGTCCTCGACACAGCAGCTCTGGATAGTCTCAGTGTAGCTGTAAAAACATTATTATTAATTCAATCCTAATGAGTTTTGGCTTCAATACCTCGTGGCAGATACTTCCATGTACTGAGAATAGCCAGTTATTAAATGATTCCTAGATGAGGAAGTAAAACATTTATGAGGCTGATACTAACATTAGAATTTCCTCCCTTGCATACTTTGCTGCATTTTTGCCTTCATTAAAAAATGAAATAAAGACACCATTTGAATCATAACACTGAAATTCTAAACATGCTTTTTCCTTTTAAAGCACTTTTTCCCTGAGGATCTTATTTACTCCTCTTAATCCATATTATTGCTTTTCTACACGTGGCAAACCAGGTGGCCAGGTAGATCAAGAGTTTCTGATCCGATCCATGACAAATGACTGGTGCCAAACCCCAGGAGTCCCAGTTTCCTCCACTACCCCCATTTGAATGGCAGCACCATTCCCAACAGGGAGGGCAGCAGCCTGGGCTGGTAAACAACCTTATTTCTGTCTGAAATAACCACAGCAAAGTCGAGAGCAGGGAGATAGCCTGAGTATTATGCAAAAAGTGGCAAGCAGTGAAAAACGAGCATAGATGTTATTTTGCAGAGTGTGATCCAGAAAAACACTGGATAATCACACGGGTAGTTTACAGCTGATTTTGACTTGCAGTCTTTTGCCTTGCCCCTCTCCCTAGCTTCAGGCAATAAGGGGAATAGTGGACAGTTTATATGTAGTAGGAGTGAAAAAATTACATGTCAACACATCTTTCAGATCCACAGACTGGCTTCCATCCGGATCAGCAGCTGTCAGAGTCTGAAACTGGGCTGCTGATTTTGCTTGGGTAAAGCCGGGAGGAGAAAGAAACCAGGGAAAAGAAATTAGCTCCTTCTTAAAGACAAATGGATTTTTAAAATATTTAAGAGCATAAACTACAAATCAGCAATAAAATTTTGCCAGCTAGGGAAAACCACAATCTTTCCAGACCTGTAAACTCTGATTTCACCTAGATCAGTGAATCTTTGCCAAATACTGGGGTAGCTGTCCCAGTCACTTCACAAAACAAGTCATCATGCTGTTAATAGTAGCCTGGTTAATCCTACAGATTCAGGTTCTTTGGTTTCATGGGCTATTATCCTTTTTAGGTCTACACCAGCTGCCCACGGGGTAACGCTCTCATGGGAGAAGGATCGGAAGAGCTGCTTCAAATGCTCTTAGGGACGGGTTAGTCAGCAGTAGTGCACACGGCTGCAGAAGTCTCCCAGAACCGCCTGATCCTGGTATCCAGAGTTCTGGGAAACTTGACCACAGCTGTTGTGAGTTGCAACCTGCAGGGGAAGCCCTGCAACCCCTCTCTGGAAGCTCTGTCACAAATCCTGTTATTTGTTCAAGTCTCACATTTTTCCTGAAGCAGCTTGAAGCTTTCTGCTGTTACACCTGAGTGGCTGTGCCTCCAAGCACCGACAGCAGCAGAGTTCACAGCAACCTTAGCAGCTCCTCTGAGTCCTGTCAAAGGTCGGTGCTTTCCATCCACCTTGCTAAGAGATGAAAAGAGAGATGTAGGTACTTGGGTTGTGTGCTAGGAATGTGGTTAGGAGCAGGAAGAGGCATTTCCCAACCCTGAGTGTCTTCTGGCTTCTGCAGTTCTGAGTCTTGGACTGGGTACCCAGTGAGGCTGGCTATTCACACCACATAGTGTGAACACAGCTCAGCTCCCAGTTTTAAATTGTTACAGTGGCAAAGAGTAAAGTCCATACTGGTATCAGCTCTTTTCTCCCCCTTTTTTTTAATGGCCCCTTAAGGTTGCAAGGCTACACCACTGCTGACTGCTCAGGTGGGTCCTAGCAAGGAAACAGATCTTACAGCCTGAAGTAATGGGGTGCTTGTCAAGCCACTGCCCCCAGCAACACATCTGCAGGCTGCCTACACAGTCTGAGAAAACTCCAAGCTGAGTAAGAGGCAGGAGACTTGGGAGACATTTCCCACCTGTCCCTTTTTATCTCCTGCTTGAGCAGCCCTGGTGACCAGCAGGCTCACTGGTGACCCCTCGGTCTCTGCTCACCAGCTGCCTGTCCCACGGCCAAGGCAAGGAGCTGGCTTCCAGGTCTGCAGCTCCCCACTCTCAGCTACAGCCTGAGTGTTTTTCATGATGAATGTGGGTTTCCCACAGCTCCTTACAAGCAGTGGGGTGTGGGCACATGTGGAGGTGACTGCTCACCACATTTTTTTTTCCCAAGAGGCTAGTGAGTGGGGAGTAAATCCAAAGCAGGCTGCTCTCTAAAAATCCACAGGTATTCTCTCCAACCTCAAGGCTCTGCTAAAGGCTTGAGGACACTGTGGGCACCTGCATCCACCTCTCCTTCACCACACTTAAAGGGGATGATTCAAAACAAACAACCCCTCTCTGAAAATACCTGAGTTTTGAATGTATGTCAGGAATAACTCCTGTCATTTATGAAGTTCCCCTGAAAGAAAGGATAAACAGGGACTGAGGCAGTTCACCCCATGGTGGGATCTTGCTCTCAAAAAAGTCATCAAGGCAGACCTGCATCATGCTCCAAGTGGCAGAGTCCAACACGGTCGCTTGCAATGTGCAAGACATTGTCGAGTTTGTGGTCTCAGTAACACCTGCAGGATGCCACCTCCATGAGTTGAGGCAGGAGGCAGCCTGAGTGCACCCACTCAGGGAGAGACGGACAATGGAGAAGTATCTGAGCCCAGACACTTTCCTTCAGTCCTATCTCAAGCTCATATGGCTGCCCCAAGCTGCTCTTGGCTCATACTCCCTTCCCTCTGGAGCTCTGGGGCAGCCATCTGGCCACTGGTCAGGATTACTTTTGTTGTTGTTTCTGTTCATATTCCTCTTCAATCCCGGGCACAAATTCCTCTCTTTCTTTTGGCTTTGGACAACACCCAAGAGTCTGTTACAGCACTTGCCACAAGCAAGGGATTTAAAATCTCCGCCATTTAAAGGCTACTTCTGAGAGCCCATCTGTCACCGAGAGAACATAAATTTTTGGGGCAAAACAGAGACCTGTCTCACAGCAGTAAGGAAGTGCTGCTGAAATGGTGAGTTCTGAAAGATCAGTCCTTCAGACCATCATTTCTGGGCTAGAGTCAGCCTCTGGGTGATGGGAACAGAAGCTGTTTCTATGGCTTTGGGATGTTTCTTCCAGCATAGGAACCCACATGTCTCACAATTCCCGATATGGTGGCCCAGTGCCAGTCCTGCATCTAACAGCAGCCTGCACAGTGATGGATCAGTTTCCCAAGCAGTAAATTGATGGGTAATAACAAATGATCTGTAGAAAATAATTTAATGCTTGAAAAACCTTCATAGAATTTGCAATGAGAAGGCTTGGGAACAAGGCTGAATCAAGTTCATATTATCAAATCTGGTTTTAAACATCAGAAATTATTGGCAGCTCAGTGCTGACTCTGGGCTTATTTCACTGTCAATTTGTGAAATCTCTGTGACCTAATCTCATTGTTCCTCCCCCTGGAAACAAGTGGGTCTTCAAGGCAAAAAAAACTCCCTCATCTGAACATAAACTCCTTTTATGGATCCCAGTGCCATGACCATGTGCTTTGATATCCTTCACTGAAGGTTGCCACATCTATCTCATTTTTTTCTGAAGCACCTCCAGCACCAGTTCAGGAAAACTAATGGTTTTTAAGTTCTTTCCCAGACCACCTAGAGAAGCAGCCCCAAAGGACCCCCCAGCTCCTGATGAGCACACGGGGTGGAGGAGGATGCCACAATGAGGACCAGAGGAAAACTATGCAGGAAGTTCCTGAGAAGGGTTTACCTGCCCTCAGCAGTACCCTGCAGGTGAGCAGGATTCCCAGCCTCTTGGTGGAATCATGCAAAATTTCATCTCAAATAAAGCCAGTCACATAAAGGGTTCAACTCTGAAGAGGGGTAAGGCTCAGCTGCTGAGCTGAGTTTCTAAACTGCTTCCAAAATTGCACAGGGCCAGCAGAAAAAAATGGGAAATGGTGGTGAGGAAGGCAAAGGCAAGCTGGAAAATCACAAGCAATAGGCTGAGCACAGGCTGACAGCTCCCCCTTCTCTCCCCCCTGGCACCTTGGCTTGTGCTCACGTATACCCATTTGGGATTAGTGCTGGCTTGAAGGATGAGCAGTGGGGTCCTGTTGTCTCTGCCTCTCACCCCAAAGATGCTGCCCTTCACTGCCTCTTTAAGACAGTGCAGGGGGGAAACTTGCAGGGAGCCTTCCTATGGGGAACCTGGTGCAAACACAGTTCAGACTCAGGGAGAGACAGCCCTAATATGGTCTCAGCCACGCTGACTGGCTGGGGGCTCCTGGGGGAGGAATGGAGCCCCTTATAAAAGTACCCAGGTCCTCCCACAAAGGCAAACCTCCCTGGACTTCAGCAGAGCTACAGAGAAGCTTGCTTGATATGGGAATTTCATCCACTCTTTGGAGATTATCCAAGCTTTCTTGGGTTTCATATGGCATGAGGTGGTGGCCTGGTCTGCCCGTGACCTGGCGGGTGCCAGCAGAGAAAGCCCCTTTTCAAGCAGCACACGGCTCCTGCCAGCATCACTCTGGGAAGGAAACCTGCTGGTATCCTCCTGCCATGGGGTCCTGCCTTGCTCCCTGCTCCCTGCTCTCCTCTCCCTGCCAAAGCAGCAGCAACACATGGCTCAAAGGTTGCAGACTGGTGCCACCACGCCAGCCCCCACTCCTGCTCTTCTCCACAGCACCAGCTCCTCTTTGCTTTTGCTGCTTCTCAACACACTCAGGTGCCTGTTCGTGTGCTATAATCATCCCATGCACACCCTAAGCAGCCTCCTTGGCCCCAGGAGCCATGTGTGGGAAATTCCCTGACCTGCAATGCTCACCAAGGCTGGACTCTGCCTGTATCAGGGCCACAGCATGCCCAACACACAGCTCAGACCCCTGCCACCAGTGATGGGAGGTGACAGCAGGGACCCGACCCCTGCAGCTCCAAAGGGGCTGGGCCAGGCCTGGGGCTCACAGAGCTGGGGTGGCCGGAGCACAGAGCTCCAGCCCCAGATGTTTCCTGTAGCACACGTGGAGGAGGCTTGGAGGAACACATGTGCCACATGGCACACTGCTGGGATGTCCACCCAAAAAGGCAGTGCAGCCATCCCACACGGCCAACACAAACCAGGAGCAGAAAGGATGGCGCTTTTCTAACAGGTATTCTCTGGTTTATAAAAAAAAAAAAAAAGAAAAGAAAAAAAAAAGAAAACACACCAAAAACCATTTCTCTCGTTTAGAGAGCAGCTCCCTGAGTTGCTCAGAAATATAAACCCATTATCTGCTGACTCTGTGTGTTGGGGCAGGGCTGAGGGAGGAGCACCATAGACATGCCAGAGATCACACTGCAGTTGCTCGTTCAGAGCAGGGCAGCCAGGGGCAAACGCAGCCCTCCGAAATAGCAATCGGAGTGGGGAGCGAGCCCGGGGAGCCGTGGGCTTAGGAAAGAGAAAGAGCCTTGAACAAAATGTCAGCCCCGTGAAGGCATTTGCTCAGGTCTCACGGAGCACTGTTAGGGTGGAAATGCATGGCACACCTTTAAATGGACATAAAATGTGCCATCGGCGGGGTGGGATCTATTTTTAACCCCCCAGAGCCTGCAGATGTGCAACCCCCTGAGAGCAGCTCTCGGCAGCTAGAGAGAGGAGTGTGATCAGCCTTTTGGCTACCGGGCTGGGAAATGCCGCCGCAGTCAGGGTTCTTTATCCCCCAGCGAGGAGGGAGATTAAAGTCTTATCGTGCCCCTTCCTTTGCCTCGGCAGCACCCCCGGGCAGCAGCCCGAGCACACACATACGTGCTAAGCGCTACCAACAGCCCATCAGCTTTGCAGTTTTCTTTTCGGAAAAGGACTTTGTGGGTCTGGGTAAACAGCCTCGGCATCCCCCCGGCTCTGCCTGTGGGAGGGAGCAGGAAGGAATGCTGGGAAGGAAGGTGAGGAAAGGCAGGACACCCTGGGGAGGGTGAGCCGTGCCGGTGACCCGCCGGTGGCTGCCGGCGGCAGGACAGCCCTGCGGCGGGGGCTCAGCCCTGCTGTCAGCACGGCTGGGAAGCCATCAGAGCTGGATGTCAGCCATCCCGGCCTGTGGTCTGGCGTTGTCCTGCACCCCCCCGGCCCCTGCTGCATGGCCAGCAGGCGACACACACGCGCCATGCCCAGCCTCCTCCAGCTGTGTATCTAAACCACCAGGTTACCTTGGCGGGGAGCAGGGGGTGTATCTGCAGCCCCTCACGTCACACAGCATCCTGTAAAATCACCCATCGTGTCTTAAGGGTTTCCTCATCACTTCCTGAGAGGAAATCCAGCTGTTCAGAAAACCCAGTACTGATTTAAAATACAGAAAAGCAAACATTAAAGCCGTATCCCCAGGTCTCTCCAGATTAAAATTTTAATACATTTGTCTCCAGGCACCTGTTTGTTCCCTTTCGTGCTCTCCATCCTGCCCACTCCAGCAAAGCAGCCTCCTCACAAGGACAGCGACCAAAAAGGCCAGTTGCAACCAAAAGCAGCTATGGATCCTGCAGCATCCCTACAAGAAGGGTACCTCAGTTCTGCTGTCACATGGCTTGGCACTCAGATTTCGGTTCTCAGAGGATGGTGAGCAAGCAAAGCATGTGCCCACTGGGAAAAGCCCCAGTTTGAAACACAGCATCCCTCTGAGGCACCAGAAATTATCTTGAGAATGGTTTTGACAAATGGATGCTCTTGAAAAGAACCTGTGCACCACTTGTGAACTGCTCCCCTAGAGAGCGCTGACATCTGCATATATTGTTTATAATGAATTACCCACTTAGCACAGGGAACCTGTTGGCTCTGGAGAGTGGTGTTAGGCTGACTTTCATCTCCCAGCCTGCTAGTGGGAATGCAGCCTGAGTCTCCTGTGAATCAGACTTTTCCCTGCAAAAATCCACCATGGTGCCCTGACCCCCTTGTCCCTGCCACTCCACACGAAGTGAGCCATCCACATCCAGGAATACCCCTGTAAGCATCAGCCAGGCTGCTTCTGCAACATTATGTGTTGATTTTGGCACTGAAGGGGGCCAAGAATGGTGTAGGGGGCTGTTTCTGGAGCAGAAAAGGAGCTGGTCGTGGAGCTTGTCAAATCCTGCTCCAGCACCACCATTGACCTCCTGCCCCACTTGCCCTGGATCAGAGATGATGGGCACTGCAAGGAAATTTGGGGGATATAGAACCAAAAAAAGCTTCACTGAGCTAAGCTCACAGGAGAAGCTTATTGAGCAGGGAATTTTGCTAGCAGTGGCTGGTGAGGCAGCTGGCTTTACTCCTGAGAGAGGAGACTGAGAGTTTGGGACTCTGACCTGTGCTCCTGGCATTCCCACAGCTGTGTGGGCATCCTTGTCAACCTCACAATCCTGTTCCCCATTGCCCTGCAATTAAACCACCAGAGAAACACATTCCTCTGGCTCAAATGAATGAAACACTCATTCATTTGTAATTGTACAGCCCTATGTGACTGCTTCCAAATGCCGTCCCCATGGTGCTCAGACCCACTGTCTGCTCCAAAACCTCTTGAGGAAGGCACTCAGGATAGGTGAATGAACACTATGGCAGTGCTGCCTTGCTGAGCTGGACAGGAGAGAAACTGGCTTCATATGGAGTCTTTCAGAGCCAAACCATGTCCAGAAGAAAGTAGTTAGCTCCTGCACATGGAAAGATGTGAGCAGGAATAAACCAGTTCCTTCAGTCACTAAAGTCTCAGAAAGAGACTCAGGATGTACGTGTGTCCCATAGTCAGTCTTCATCTCTCATATGCCCAGTCATTTGCAGATGACCACCATTGCAGATGGAAAAACGACTGACAGGGAAAAAATAAGATCATGCATTAATCCAAACCACTCTTTAAAAGCAATTTGCATGTGTTTGTCCCTCCTTGCCTGTTGTCTGTGAAGAGGAGATGGATAAAACTGGTCAGGACTCTTCCCTCTGCTTTTAGTGGCAACCCTGCTGTGCTTCCCAGTACAATTTCTGCTGCATTCCTCGTGTCTTTTTGCCTCATCTTCCCTGTCCTGCACCTACTTGATAACCACTGTGTGATCAACATTTGGAAACATGCTTTCTTGCAGCTCCAGCCCTGGGGAGGAGGATGCAGCTCCAGAGATGTTCCCTTCTGCCCTGCACATCTAAGCCCTGTCAGCACCAAGGCTCCCCACAGCTGCAGCCAGCCGGGGGCAGTGACCTGGAAAGGGCTCCCAAGTGTGGCAGGAACCAGGGCAGATTCTGGCAGGGACCCCCACTGAGTCTCCATTCCACTCCATAGCTGCAGCAGGGAGCAGCTCCAGCAGCTCCCCAGCCTCCCTCCAGGCACTGTGCACAGGGAGAAAATGACTGGCTGTTGGGTTTGTTGGCATGCTTCCCTGGAGTAACCTCCCCCTGCTCCTCCACACATCCTGCAACACCTGCAGGGGCTCAGCTTCACTCTGCTCTTCTTTCTCCACCTCGTGCCCAGCAGACTGAAGACATCCACCCCTTTTTCATGGTGAAAAAGCCCAGCAGCACATTTGATTTGGTCTTCAGAGGGCAGTCAGCATGCGGTGATTTGTCGTGTTCTTTCTAACTTCCTTTACTCCTCCGAATTATTCCCTGGTTCCCACACTATGCCACCAGAATCCCCTCTACAACTTGAAAGGCTTATTCAGTGAGTCAGATATCGCAAGGCATGACTTTATAAATAGAGAGGGGCATGGTTGAGGACTGTGCAACATGACTCACAAGTCAAACGGCCAGTGAAGAACTAATCAGACATTTGCTTTAAATATTCATTTAGCAATACCAAACCCTCCTTACAGTTACACCTCCCATATAAAAACACCCTTCCCATATGAAGTCAGTGGATCTATGTTACTTTCTCCAAAACTATCATGCTGGTCAGAGACAAACCAGAGTTAGAAAGGAAAATATCTGCTTGGAGCTTGAGCCTGCCATTGCTTCCAGCACTGCAGCTCAGCACTCTTTCCCAGCACAAAGTCAATGGCATAACAGTTATGTCATAAAACATTTTCTCTTTTAATGCTTTTTTTTCCATCCATGTATCTTATTCATCAAAACTACAACTCTGACAGAAGACCTGTGATCCAGATTTGGGTCTTACTGCTCTTCAGTTTTCTTCTATACCCTCATTTGCTCAATTGATCCTTAATTCAGACAGATTCTTCCACAGAAAATGGAGAAAAACAGACGTGACTTATGAAATTAGTAATAAAATCTCAACAAGCAACTGGTTCAATGCATACATCTCATACATTCCATGGTCTCAAGCTATGCCAGGTTCTGGACTTACAGCAGCAAAATTAGTTATTCCTTCTTTCTCCTTTCTGCTTCCTCTTGTGATTGCTTTTATTGCTATGACTTTTTTACTTCATCTGGGACCTGATCATTCAAGTACTTAAAAATTAATCAAATCTGCTGGTCCCCCCTCAGATTCAGTGGGGTTGAATAAACTCCAGCACATTTGCATTGCAGCAGAGGGTACACGGGCTGAAACTTTGCTGCAATGCTGAAATAGAGCCAATCTGACATGCACAAATAGTAGAAATGGATACTGAATATAATGTCACTACAGCACCCCAGAGCCTTCTCCATTACTTCTGTGCTGCACAACATCCCAGATGCCTCCTCTTTACGTGGCTATGCCTCCATCCCAGTATTTGTCCTGTCCTTGCCCAAACCCCAGACATGAGCTCTCCCCCTGGCATCTGCTGGCCTTGCAATATTTTCCGTGTTATTCTTTTCTCTCCCCTTTTTATTTTTAAACAGTGATGCACATTCAGCAGGTGCACTCCCTGGGCTGCCCACAGTCCTGCTGCAGCCTTTGCCGTGGGAAGCTGAAACTGGTGAAGAAACCAACCACCTCCAGTTTGGGCAGAGCTACACCTGGTTTCTGGATTCTGATTGAGGTTTTGTGACAGGTGTTACATCAGCTTTCTGTCAAACAATTGCTTCTCCACTCAGCAACTTGTGCAGCCCGCACTAAAAAAAATAAAGCAAGGTGTCAGCAGAAGGTAAATACCTCAAGGATTAAATTACACCCTTTTAAAGTTGACTTTGGATTTTAGCTCCATGTTCCACTTCATACCATATTTTGCTGTCTAAGCAGAACCAATCTTCTTTATTAACCTGTCTGGCATTTAACCCATCAAATGTGAACAGAGGAATCATAACACCTTGACCATGCAGTCTTGGCCAGGATGGGCTGTCTTCAGTGGACTAACATAAATTAAGAAAAGAGGGAATAAATCTCAGAGTAGAAGGTCTAAAATCAATCACCATGTTTCTCCTAAAAGATTTATTACCAGAAAGATTTTGCATATGATCCCTGAGTAGACTGCTTCAAACACTGTAATTCTCCTAAATTTGATACTTCTATTAGGTTTGAAGAATAATCTTATCACAAAGGGCTCTTGGAGGCCCGATATAGAGGCATCACATCCAGAACAAGGACAGAAATTGCTGGTGTTTTGGATTGCTAGTGGGAACAGCCTAGGAGAAAGTGGGAGGTCTGGGCTCTCAGTGAGGTAAAGGACTTGCAGGTGGCACAGCCAGAGATTCCCAGAACCACCTGTGGCTACTGCAGCCTCCAGCTTGTAGTTGCAATTGGAAAATGTTCAGATTTCAAGGCTTTCTCTGGTATTTGTGCCAGGAAACTGGGCTGCATGACTTTCAAAGCTAAATTTAGGATCACAAGTATTTCACATTCCCCAAACACCTTCTATGACAACATCTCAAAACCCTTTGTGGACATTAGCTGTTCCTCTTTATCTTTCTTCGAGATGGAAAATAGAAAAGCCTCTTTGCTGGCAACAAACAGAGCTATGAATGTTGACTTGCTCATGGTCGCAGAGGAAAACTGTGATGTAGGCTTGGTATGGGAAAGGAGAAAGGAGAAAGAAAACCAACTTTCCAATGTGAACTGCTTGGTTCCTGCAGTCACAGAAACATGGCGTGCCACCTGCTGCAGTGCTGCTGGGATTAGGTAGGAATAAATCCATCACTACTTCAAAATGATTGGGATGAGGAATTTCTGGTAGCTTTTAGTAATTTTTTTTTTCCTTGTGTTGAGGATAAGGGTTCCAGGACAAGAAACCCTTATAGAGAAAATACCCTGACTTTTCCAAAGTGCCTCAGTCCTCACACACCATTCTGAAAAACTTGTGGCAAGAAAGTGGGCAGCTTTAGTACCTGGACCTCTTAATTTTCAGCGCGGAATGTCGTGCAGGATGGGCAGAGCTCCATACAGAGATCTCCTTACACACCTGCTCCTGAAGCCTTACAGCACTTCTGCTTTGGAAAGAGGACAACCCAGCAGAAGTGTGACAAGGCATGACCTCCACTGCAAATTCAGCCCAGGTCGTCGTGCCTCTGTGAGCCAGGTTTAAGGGCTGATGCCTGCTGATGCTGGCTTTGGGCTGCTCAGCTCTGAGCATGTGTCAGAGTCTTCTTACAAGGCAATCTTCCCCCTTTTCCCTCCTCCTCCAGCAGTAGATTTCTTAATTTTAAAGCCTTGTTTACCCTGGAAGAAAGAGAAGCTGCTGGAAGCCAAGCAGTGAGGGCACAGGGGAGCAGGGAGCATTTGTTTGGAGTGAGTTATGGGTGGGAGTGATGTGCCAAGGAAGAAAACTGCTTCCAGGGATCTATATATATGCAGCTCCCTGAGGTGGGGTTACATTGAGGCTCATTCCCGGGCTGCCTGTGGCACTCCCTGCACATCAACAGCCAGAACTGCCTCCAAGCTGCAGCTTTATTTTCAGAGCATGGCCTTGAGCAGCCAAGACAAGATGGGGGTTGGCTGTGGTCCCTGCAAGCACGGAGGAGGAGCTGCCCAGAGCCACCACAGTGTGGGGGCTTTGCACACTGCTGCCCCAGCTCTGCACAGGGCAATGCAGTTTCAAGGTTGACAGGGTGCCCTGGAGGGGGTAAGGAGGAGACAAGTGGGGAAATGAAGGATTCCTCCAACATCTGCTCATCCCCATCACACACAGCACACAGCCTTAGTGGGAGCCAGGAACGCTCCAGCTTTCCCTGCTGCATAGCAATCAGCAGCTGCTTAATTCTTCAGATCCTGGACAAATGAAAAACAGTCTCTGCAAGCTGCAAACACAACTACTTCCCAAAGCCTGCAGCCAGAACCTTTTGGTCCCTCCAAAGCATGTTCTGGCCATGAGGGTCTGAAGAGGATCCCCCAAGCTGCCAGCAATTCCCAGGAAAATATGTAAGGCTCTGGGATATTTTGAATGGTCCTGTTGCTAAAACAGTCCACACTGACTGGCATCTGTCCCACATGGGAGCCCTGCACACCAGCACTGCCTGCAGTTATCCACTGGCTGATCAATAGGTTGCAGTCATCCTTGTGCACTCCATTTTCCAGCCCCAGGTGATGAGCCATAAAAATCTATACAACGGCATAACTCTTAAATTTTTGATTTTTTTAAAGAAAAATGCCTGTTTGGTTCAAAAATAAATAAATAAACCAATAAACCCTAACAAGAAATGTTTCATTCAATTATTTTTTTCCTGTGGATTAATGAAATAGAAACAGCATAAAATTTTCTCATAAAATAAAATTGTTTGACTCTTTGAAGGTCTTCATTCTAATTCCCCATTATCAGGAATAAAGATTGCCACAGAATTTTTTGCTTAGGAGTTCCCTGTGAAAAGTCATGATAATTTTCAAGTGGCTTCTATTTTGTCCCTTTAGTAAAACACATTAAATAAATATTACTGGCTGAATGTCCATGGAAGACACACAGTCAATAGAGTACACAGTGAGGCTGCACTGATGTCAGGTCTGAGGGGGTGTTCAGGTCCTCTCAGCAAAGCCAAGCCCAGTAAATACTGTGGGTCAAAGTGCTTTTTCTTTATGCAGTTTTGGAACCCAAGAGGAGAAGCATGCTGGGCTTCAGTTACCTTTGCACATAACTTTTGCGGGAGGATAGCCCATCCTGGTCCACATCCTGCTCTCTGTCCAAATGCAGATTTCCACTTTAGCAAAATCTGTATCAAAATAAAATTAGGAAACTCCTCCAGTGTGCTCATCTTCTCCAGGCTTTCCTTTGCTCTTTTGTTCAGAGGCTCCCTCAAGACTTCCCCCCAGAGNATAATTATATAATATATATAATGGCCCAGACATCTGCAGATCTGGGGGAAGCTTACATCAAAACCAGGTCATGACTGTGCCTCCCAAGCTCATCTAAACAGCCCCACACAATTTTTGTCCTTTCAAGGATTCCTCCTCTCTTGAGATTTTCCATCCTTTGGTGATACTTGGACCGAGGGCAGCTTCTTGGGTTGCCCGCTGGATGTAGACCAAAGTTATGGAGGGTTGTCCAGCACTGGTCCAGCCCTGGATCCAGACGGCTGTAGAGCAAGCAGTGAGCTGCAGCCCCAGAGGATGTTTTTGGTGCAGGCAAAAGGTTACCCTCCCTCCCACAGTATGGGAGTGTCATGCATCCTTCTATTCCCTTTTACTCCTCTGATGCCCCATTCATCCCTTTGCCTTTCTCAAAACAGAGGATGCTGCTCTTGGGGATCCTTTGTGTCCTGGGGATCCTTTGCCTGTTGCCAACAGCACTGTTAGAGGTGCAGGGAGGGTAATGACATTATTGAGAACTGCACAACAAAGACCAAACCCAGTCGACTGTGCACAAAAAGAATTTCCGTAACACCTTCCCAACAAAGGAAGTCATATGAAAATCCAACTTACCTGCTTCCAAACAGTCTGTGTCTTCAATCGCTAAAAACATTAAGGAAAACCCCAAGCCAAAATGAAAGACTGGTTTCAGAATAAAGAGAGTGCTTAAGTTTGAAATTAAAACCTGAACAAAGTGGTTTCATAGGCTTAAGACTCATAGCATCCCTGTTCACTGATTAAGCAACAAAAAAACCCCCAAAACCAGTCTTCATTTTTTTTCAGCTGTAAGAATGTACTCTAGGGCATTTTTCTTCAACTGGATGAGATTGGCACTGAGGCTGTTGAGCATACCTTATGCTGTGGGTTAGAGTGAGACTAAATGCTGCTGTTAGGGGCAGCAGACAGTGACATGCCAGTCACCAGCCTCTTAGTGCCTGTGTAACACCCTGACTGCTGAAGGACTCACCTCTGCCCACAGCTGTGCTCATGAGGGGTCCTAAACCCAGGTTTGGCTCTGCAAAGTATAGGTCTTCGTGCAGAAGGAGCAAGCTTCTCCTGATCGCTTTGATTTTGGTCAGGCTGGAGATGAGTGGCTGGCTCAGCATCACTCCCCTTTTCGAAAATCAGCCTGTTCCACTGTGAGTTTAGGACCATAAATTAATATTATAGGTGAAAAAGTGGAGTCTGTGAATGATAACTCATGAGGCTACTTCTCTAAGCTAACTTTTATCTTTGCTTCTCAAACAGTATTTTAATTAAATAACAGAAGCAGGTCCTAAAAGCTGTCTCACAACACCACCTAAGCCACAACTGAACATGAGGTCAGGGGTCAAGTACTGAGGACTTAATGTTAAGCACCTCCCAAAATCCCAGCAGGAAGCTGGCGGATGAAGTATGTGCCACTACACAAATGGCAATAAAAGTTTGTGTTTTCTTTTTGAGAAGCAACTAGTTTCCAGTCTATCCCCTGTCACTGAGAGCCCTTAGGGCTGCACTATGGCCCTCCCTGCCCTCAGATACCAGGGAAGGATCAGGGCAGCTCCTCCCACAGGCTTTTGCTTTGGGATAGTGCTAAACAAAAAAGTGAACTCATGTATGGGTCCCACTTTAATGCAAGTAAAACCAGCCAAAATGCAAAACGAATGCACCCTTAGCATAGCCACAGCACAGCAACAAACCTTTCTGGGCTGGAAGTTTATCTGAAAATAATCTTTTTTCCCCTAGTACTGCTGTCTCCCACAGAAAAAGAACACCCCAAAACTAAGGCACGGCTCTCATGACAGGGTCCTGTGCTCCAGAAATCCTCCTACTTCAAAGGCTGATGGTCCCTGCACATGTGCCCTGACCCAGGAACATGTGACAAGCCTGGTGGGGCTTTAGGATAGCTCCCAGAGGGAGAGGAGCTCCCAGAGGGAACACCTGGTGGGTGTGTGTGTGTGAATGCTGGATATAAAGGGGGGTCCCAGAGCCCCCTTGCCCCAGTAAGGGAGAAATGAGACAGGCCAGGAGCATCTTTCCCTCCTCCCATTCTGCTCTGCCTCTTCATGGGCAAACAGAGCAGGCAAACGCCCTCGGCAAGGGGAAGCCCCTGGGATTTTCCTTCGGGCTCCCAGGGAGTTCCTGAGCACAGGATGTGATCCCGGGAAGAGATGGCTCAAGGGGGCAGAGGAGGGGGTGGTCCCTTCGCAGGCAGCTCCTCACGCGTGACCACTGGCAAGGGCAAGCGTGTCAGGCAGGGTGAGGAAGTGGCCCTGGCTGCCCTCACCCCCCAGGGACAGCACCATGGCAGGTGGGCTTCCCATAAGTGGAGTGGAAAGCTCTTTATTTAACCTGCGCCCGCCACCTGCCCTCAGCCCCGGCCTTGCCTTCCTCGGGAGCATGCCAGGGCTACTTTTTTGGCAGGCTGAGCCAAAAGAAATATTTTGCAAGCAAAGGCTCCAGGTAACCCTTTCCCGCCTGGGACTGGCGCACTGCAGAGTGTCGGGCACCCCCCTGGCAACAGCGTGACGCAACACTCAGCCACCCCGCAGTGCCCCCAGTGCCACCGAGCATCCTGCATCCCCAGGGGGTCACAGAGTCCTGTCCTGTCCCCTCCTGCCCTGGGAGCTCAGCCCCACCACCCACCACCCACCGCCTTCACGCTATGCCCACAAGTGACGGAAGAACCCGAGCAAATGACGACAAACAACAGCGTTAGGGGTGTGACAGAATGACTGATGATTTAATGCTTCTTGAAGTTTTTTGTTTCCTTCCACAGGGCGTTGGTTTTAAAAACAAACAAAACGAGATAAAATAAATTAATTTATGTACACTTTACATACACTGTGTCACGTGGAGCTTTGCAGCAACAGTAACCAGAAATTGTTACAAAATAGAAAGTTACATGGCTGTTGCAGGCCCTCGGCTGCCTGCAACCTTGAAGGTTGTCATCCTGAGCGTGGTTGGCAAAGTGATCATGTAAACAAGTTTAGAAGCATTTACGGTGGACAATGGATGGGCCAGCTTCATCGTATTCCTGCTTTGTGATCCACATCTGCTGGAAGGTGGACAGGGAGGCCAGGATGGAGCCACCGATCCAGACAGAGTACTTACGCTCAGGTGGGGCAATGATCTGGAAAACACCAAGAGAGCCAAGGTCAGCAAACAGGACTCTGCTGTGGGGGGCAGGCACAGGGCTGTGCACAGCCCCATGCACGGCAGCAAGAGAAGGTTGCTCCCAGCACCTTCGTGCTGCAGCCTTACCTTGATCTTCATGGTGCTGGGGGCCAGGGCTGTGATCTCCTTCTGCATGCGGTCAGCGATACCTGGGTACATGGTGGTACCCCCAGACATCACGGTTGTTGGCGTACAGGTCCTTCCTGATGTCAATGTCACACTTCATGATGCTGTTGTAAGTGGTCTCATGGATACCTGCAGATTCCATACCTGGGGGCAAACAGGCAGGCACAAGTTAAGCACAAAGCAGGATCTCTGCATGGTGACTCTGGAGAGACGGGAGAGCTGCCAAGGGAAGAGAGAGGGAGGGGGGCACACACCAATGAAGGAAGGCTGGAAGAGGGTCTCTGGGCAGCGGAAACGCTCATTGCCGATGGTGATGACCTGCCCATCAGGCAGCTCATAGCTCTTTTCCAGGGAGGAGGAAGAGGCAGCGGTGGCCATCTCATTCTCAAAGTCCAGCGCCACATAGCACAGCTTCTCCTTGATGTCACGGACAATCTCACGTTCAGCTGTCAAGGGGAAGCAAAGGCATCAGTGTTTGCAGAAGAGGAATAGGGAGCCCTTGCACTGCCTCCACAGCTCTGCTGGGACTCCAGACCCCCAGCTACACATCAGCTCCCACCAGGGACTGTTTTCGGGGCTTGCAATGGGGTGAGAGCATCTCTAGAAGTGCGAGGGTTGGAAGCGAGAGGGAGCTTTTTGGAGGAGGGAATGGTGCTTACCTGTGGTGACAAAGGAATAGCCACGCTCAGTCAGGATCTTCATCAGGTAGTCCGTGAGGTCACGGCCAGCCAGATCCAAGCGCATGATGGCATGGGGCAGGGCGTACCCTTCATAGATGGGGACATTGTGTGTCACACCATCCCCGGAGTCCAGCACGATACCTGCGGAGACAAGAAGCAACCATCTGAGAGATGTGGCCCACAGAGGGTCCTGCCCTGGGGGGCAGAGCGCTTGTCAGATGTAGGGGACCCTGTCCCAGGTGTCCTTGCTTGGGGAAGAGGGGCCAGCAGGACTTTGCACTCACCAGTGGTACGGCCAGAGGCATACAGGGACAGCACAGCCTGGATGGCCACATACATGGCAGGGACGTTGAAGGTCTCAAACATGATTTGGGTCATCTTTTCACGGTTGGCTTTGGGGTTAAGGGGGGCCTCAGTGAGCAGAGTGGGGTGCTCCTCTGGGGCAACACGCAGCTCATTGTAGAAGGTGTGGTGCCAGATCTTCTCCATGTCGTCCCAGTTTGTGATGATGCCATGTTCAATGGGGTACTTCAGGGTCAGGATACCTCTCTTGCTCTGGGCTTCATCTCCTACGTAGGAGTCCTTCTGACCCATACCCACCATGACGCCCTGCAGGGGAGGAAAGCGGGGGCTCAGCGATCTCTCCACGGGCAGCAGCACGGGGCTCCCCAGCAAGGCAGGAGGATGCGGAGGGCTGCAAGGCAGCAGGGATCCGCAGCCAAGGCTGCGGCAGGGCGTGCGGTGAGGCTCGGAGGGGGAGTGCGCCGTACCTGATGGCGGGGGCGGCCAACGATGGAGGGGAACACGGCCCTGGGGGCATCGTCCCCGGCGAAGCCAGCCTTCACCAGGCCGGAGCCGTTGTCGCACACGAGCGCGGTGGTCTCGTCCTCGTCACACATGGTCTCGGTTGTGTCTGCGGGGGCACAGGGCAGCGGAGCTGAGCCTCACGGCCGGCCGGCAGCCGCGGGCGGTGGCGGCGGGGCCGGGGCTTACCTGGGCTGGCTGCGGGCTCCGCGCGTCGGGCAGAGAGAGAGGCTCCCGCTCCTCGCCGGGTCACTCGTGGCCGCCGCGGCCGCCGCCG
>VWZS01003937.1:4416086-4481097 GCA_013397075.1 Rhabdornis inornatus | reverse complement strand
CCGCCGAGCCTTTTATCACGGCGGGCGGCGGCAGCGACCGGCCCCCAGGAATGCGGCCCCGGCCGTCCCCATATTTGGGCGTCGGGCCCGGCGCGGCCCCGGCCCGGCGGTGCCCAAAGAAGGCGCTCCTGGCCCCGGCCCAGGTGAGCCGGGCCCGGCCGTATAAGGCGCGTCTGCCGAGCCCCCCCCCGCCACCGCCCGCGGCCGGGGCCGAAATAATCCCCCGGCAGCACCGGCCCCGTTAAGGGCAAAGCAGGTGGGGGCGGCCGGGAGCCCCGCGGGGCTCAGCGGGTCGGGAGGCCAGCGGCCATCAGCTCCGCGGCCACCACGTGCCAAGGCTTGGGGCTGCGAAGGGAAACGCGTCTCTCCCGGGTCTTTCCCATAGCTATAGGTGAGCCCAGGGGAAGAAAGGGAACTGGGAGAGAAGATGTGACAAGGTAGATTCCTGGTTTGCAGGGTACACTGCGAAGTCCATGCAAAACTCACAGCTTTACACATCAAGTTAAGCCGTGCAGCGTTTCCTTGCTGTGATTTAAAAATGGAAAATAAACGCACGGGGTAACATCTGTCAGACAAATGCCTGAAGAGAAGCCCGGTAAAGGATTAATCCTGGTCTGATCCCAGAAGCCTGACGTAGTCGGGAATGCTGGTGCCATTACGAGTGCCCATTGCTGGCCGCTGAGCTCGGCCAGGGAACACGGGAACCCTTCAGCTATCCCTGTGGCTCACCCTTTCCAAAAGGAGTGCGGTCTCACAGGGAAGTCATGTCTGATGAGCTGAAGGTACTATGCAAGTGAAAAGGAACAGTTCATCTCCTTCAGCTGTGGGTGTTTAAGCAGCGATTCCATGTGGGACACTTGGAAGATTTTACGGATACTTGGTTTCCATCGGAAAGAACAGGCAGTAATGCAAGCAGCTTTGCAGCTCTGACACTGTTTGATGAAATCAACCTTCGAGATCTTCCCTCTAGGCACAATTGGTCAAGTGCAAATCCTTTGAAAATTTAGGGAGTCAGGCAAGAAGGAAGAGGAATAGTAGGCTAGAAGCACTGTGCTGTGAGGAGTCTCCTGCGAGTGAAGGTATTTGTGCAGGTGATTTCCTCCACTGCAAGGCAGAGCAGACAGCTCGACAGAGAAGCAGACAACTTCTTCTCTGTTTGACTTCTGCATTCTCCAGGTTGGCAGCATTCCTCTTTACCTCTGGCAGCCATCTAATTACTTCTGCTACAGATTTTCAATTCCTGTCAAGTTATTATATTAAAATGCGGTCTTCTCTTGCCCTGTTCCTCAGCTTGTATTATTCTTCAGTTCTGTCATCAACAACTGGCAGTACAAAAACTGGAAGCCTGAAAGCACTTAAAGGCATCACAGCCACTAAATCTATTTACAGAACTGTAGTGCTTCACTATGGTTTCCAAAATACGGACAGTTGTGTTGAATCAGAAATCAAGTAACAGAAACCCTAACATCGCTGAAAGATAAACATCCTTAATCCTGCAATGAAACATGATGCAAGCATAAACCCACTCTTAAACTGTCTAAACCCTTTTATTTTCTCTCTACCCCAATCTAATTTACAGCAAAGCGCCCAAATGGCAATGTTAAATTCTCCCACTTCTGAGCAAAATATCATTTTCTGCAGGTAGATCTGATTTTTATCCGGATTCACTAAATGAATGTGGTTTTTGTCTCAAGTCAGAAAGTTGGAGTTAGTTTCCAGTACAGGGCACAAAGAACTCACTATCCACCATGCATAGCTTCTGAAATTGATCACAAACAACAACTGATAAACTTTCCTGCTGCTCTGGTGACAACAAAGGATGCAAATATGTACCTCCAGTACTTTGTATGCTCGCCATTACTGAGAAAATAACTTTCTAAGAAACAATGTATATCCTTATTCAAGAGGACCCATCCATCCCCCTTAAGCAGTTTTGACTCATCTTTTTGTCACAAGTTTGTTTTTGTTACACTTAGAAACAACCTAGAGCTGTGGCATTTGCCACCTTCCATATGCAGTGGTAAATGAAGGCATCCTCCTGGAGCAGTAATCTGAGACAGGAGTTCTGCACCAGCACAGCTTATTACATAATGAAGCAGAGGACAGAGAGGAGGAATAACCGTGAATCCCAGGCTCTTTAAACTTCCCAACAGAACTGAGAACCAGTTCAACATTACTAGTACAAGAACATTAAACATCTGTTTAGACGTGGAAGTTATTTTAATGAGGCTTTGTTTAAGTAAACTCATTGCAAGTAGCCTTCTGTTCTGGCAAAAGTCAGATGGAACGCTGTTGTACAAATGCCAAGTGCCTCCCAACCCAGCAGTGGAGTAGAGCAGTTGAAAACCCTACACAGCTCATCCTTTCCCAAAAAACCTGGAGAATGCTTTTACACCAACCATGATAAACATGACCCAGCAGAGAAGCCAGGCACTTTGAAACAACGGACAAGGGCGGTCAGAACCACTTGCACCTGGAGCAAGTTTCCAGGGCTTGCCCTGCCATCCCTGAGAGAACAAAGAGATCTGGCCAACAGTCTAGGAAGACATGAGATATCCCCAAAGTGATTTACGGTGGACAGACAGTTATAGAGATTCCTCTTCAGGCAAAATTTAGGAGTCTAGGAAAAGTTAAGGCAGAACATACTTTGGCAGGAGCAAGCAATCATTTATTCAATTAGTCCCTTTCTCCCAAAACTCTGCTAAGTGTATAGATGTGAAACCACTCTCAAAATGACATTCAGGCGAACACGTGGAATTCTTCCAAGGCTTTAAAGGAGCGACTCCTTTGAAGCTGAAGCTGGGAGCTACGCTCACACTCCTCAGCCATGCAAGACTGCAGAAGAGCAAAGTTCGCTGCTTAGAACAATCTTAGAAGATGACTGCTAGTGCATTTCTTTCCCATATTAGTTTGAACCTCTCTACATAAACCTATTCTTCCAAACATGTTCAGACTCTCAGCCCAGCTTACTGTATTAGTACAGGGAGGAGGGGAAGCCATGGAAGGGGAGCTGTGCTTTTAAAACTAGAAACTGGATTCTCTTCAACCAATTTAACTTCTGACCTTCTCAGCTGTTAGATCAAGTTGTTGCAGCAGGCATGGAGCCAGACAAGTGAAACAGAAGGGCATGCAAGTTCCTCTGCAGTCAGTTTCTGGCTCTTGAGCTACATGCAAAAGAAAGGTGCAACACATCAGATTGCAGTAACTTTTATTGAAAGACTAAATTCTGCTGTTAATCGGAACAATTGAGAAATCGATTTTTTTTTATTATTCCCATGTCAGAGATAACTAACTGGGGCACCGGGGTTAAAAAGGAAAAAAGGAAATTAGTAGCACCTACCAGTAGAGACCAAGGCATGGAAGTAAGGAAGATCATGCTGTACTCCCACACTTTCATAACTGCTTTCGAGGTTTCTTCTGAGGCTAGGCACAAGCAGTTGCTGTGAATGACTGCATGGTGAGCTACTAATCCCATTTCACACATATGCTAGAAAGAGCTTAAAGGAAAGTTAAATGGATACAATACTAAAATGTTCGGAAAAAGTTTAATTTAACAGATAGAAATTGAAAGGATTGAGTATTTCCTAGACCACAAGGCTTTGAATGAGAGCCCTGCTTTATGTTTTTCTGTCACAGACAAGCTGAGTGATTGGGGACAAGAGTTATCCTTTTTGTGCAAGTAACCTTTAATGTGAAACTGAAATTACCCAGTTTCTACAGCAAAAAGTGTTGTACAAAGAAGGAGTGGAGTTATCTGATAGAATAGCCTCTTGTTTCTTGAGTAATGTAAGTAGTCATCCTGCATTAACGTGTTCATTATTTTTTCTGAACTGAAATCACTGCCCCAGTGGTGACAACACAAGTTTCTCACCCTTTGCAGGTTCCCACCCTGCGTTTCACTCTGTGTGTCCTTGAGTCTCAGACAGGACACGTTCTAATCAAGATACAGGACAAAACAGCAAGTCTATGAAAGACACAGAAAATCACAACTTTATTTTTACTTTGCCTGTAAACACAACTCTGCATCCCCTGACTAAAGCATCAATGTCTATACATTTAAGACCAAGTATATTACTCAGACTTTATCAAAAGTTTTAGCAAAAATCCAAACAGAATATAAAAAAGCAAACATGAATTCAACAGTTCTTTAGAAAAAATATTTTAAAACCCCAGTGAGAATCATTCTTGCCCCTGAACATAGAGTTCATAGTTTGCTTTCAACACAAATTCAAAATAAGCATTGTATTTCAAGTTGCCAAGTTCGTTTGCTTGAAGCAAGTCCTTCACCTCCGGCAAATACTCGCTTAACTGAACTCCTGCAAAACAAAACCATTTATTACAGCACTGATTAAAGTACTTTGCATTAGCAGTTAATACCATTTTAAAGTAAACACCTGTGCCTGCCTCACAGCTAAATTACTCTTTGAATTGGGAAGCTCTGATTCTATTACACATGTCAAGAAATACAATAAAGCTTAAGTAGGCTGTAATACAGTTATTTTTTTTAATCCAGAGTTCAGTAATTTAATTATTAAACCTAAAATCCAAGTCTTTACATAACACTTCACCAAAATAAAAATAAAAAAATAATAAATAAAAGAAAGATAAAAGAAAGCTCAGTCATACAATAACTATCAGTTGCAACAGTTCCAGCTTAGGCTGTGCAAGCCCAACAAATGCAAGTAAATTGACTGGACTGAACACACAAACTGGAACTGTTCTGAAGAACTTAAGTTTTGTCTTTTTCACAAGAAGCCTTACGCATTCTGCAAAAAGTTCTATGCAGTAATATTTAAAACAGGCTTTGACTCTCAGTTGCTTCCCTTCTCTCCCTCACTCCTCCAGCTGTAAATTCCATGGCCATAACTTCCTATATTCAGCTTTAAGTGGACAATGGGAGGTGTATTTTTTTGTTTCGGCTTTTGGAGAGGGAAAACAATAGCAAAAAAAAAAATTGCCTAAAATAGATTAAGTTCTACTGAGCGACAGTCAATTAGTTATTATCCTGTATGTTACAGAAGAGACATATTTACCTCTGGAAGAACTACCTCACTGTACAATAAGCCACTGCTAAAAATCTGTTGAGTGCCCTACTGAGCAAATAATTTAAAGATACTAAAATTATAACATAGAAATCTGCTCATCTCTTATCCCCCTGAACAGTTTACAGAGATAGAATTAGCTCCAGATGATTTTAACTGCCTAGTGGAATGAATATTTTATTACTCTGAGAATTTAATAATGCTACTTTTTACATATTAGTGTTGATCTTAAGCAGCTTTTGAAACAACTATTTAAAGATATTCAATCATATTTAAGTATACTTTACCTTCTTTCAATAGCTTTTGTATTATTTTCACAAATATACTATCTTTAGATGCTTCAATTGGATCATCTCCACCATCTGAACAGGTCCATCTGCAAGTCAAAGAATAATTTTGGGAAAGAATTACACAGACAAAATAACAGGAAAGCTAAAAAGAGAAAAAACCCACAGGAAAATTAGATAAATTATCAAAGGTGATTAATACATGTCCATATGGAAGCATTATGTGCTTGGTTATAGCTCAAAGCATGAGTTTTTTTCTTACCTTGCGTTATTTGGTCTTTATTCTAACAGTAGAACTGGAATGAAACTGCACTACTATAATGTAGTCTAGTTAGGAGGAGAATAGAAATGTTTCCCATCTAAACCATTAAAAAATCCCAACCAAACAACATTATTTCTTTGATAAAATATAAGCATTATCCATTCAGATAAGAACTACCTATTCTCAGTAGCTATATTTTACAACTGAAGCAATGAAAGTGTAGATTTTTTTTTTTTTTTGGTAGAATAAAGCAAGAGAAGCAATTCCCTAACATGAAAAAAAATCAAAACAAAAATCAAATACTGAGAAAAGAAATGGGGAAAAAATTTGCAAAATCTGATTTGCAGGCCTGGAACAGAACACACAGTCACAAAACAAATAGTTTATCTACTTTGTGATTAAATGTGAAGACTCCTGAATACCAGTCTCATCTATGATACAAAAAAATTGTTTTAAATGACAATTTTTCATCCTTGCAGAGCTTTATACACACCAGTTTGAAGTCAACACCAACCTAATTTGCTTTGCTGTGGTTCTAACCTTTCAGTTGTTAAAATTTCCTCTTCCATGTGCTAAGCTGTCAGACAAAACTGGTTCTCATATCACTCCCTAAACTACCACGGGCCTGTGGGACATGCTTGTAACAGACCTGGACCTGGATCCAGAAGCTATTATTGACAAATCCTCTGTACTTCACTGGTTTTACCCTGGATGTCTCTTCAGCTCCTAAATGTCTAGGATTACATCCTTAATTCCACTGGGAAGAATGTGACAAAAGGAGGGAGGGAGGGAAGGGGGATTCTCTCCCCTTGGGCACAGAGGAGGATAGGGAGGACACTGGCAGAGCATCAGGAGCACACTCAGCAGGGCTCTCCATCCTACCCAAGAACCTTACCACCATCTGTGGTTCTCAAGTTAGAAACCACAGGCCATCCTTAAAAGCAGGTACTGTCACTTTTGCACACAGATGAAAGTTAACACCACCTCTCTGTAAGCCTTGGTGAGCCTTGCTGGACTGGAAACTCAGCTGGGACTGAGTTTTCTACCTACTATTCAGTGTAAATATCAAATTGTCCCTGGTTAGCTGCCACAGTGGCCAAAATCTTGCCAGCATTGCATGTGTTTCACCCCTAAAATACCACATTCAAAACTCTGTGCTTTTCCAGGGTAGACAGATCATGAACCAATAACTGGACTGGTGCTATGTAGGAGTTCTGAATTCTTCTGTCTTTAAAATAACACGAAGGCAAAACACACGGAATAGTGTGAACCTCTTTCTGCTAGTTATTTGTGCTATATGCAGACATAACTTAGTAATGCAATTAGGAATTATTTCCTAGACACCACTGGCCTCGGGAATCCATCCTATGCATAAGTGTGAATCCAAATGCTGCTTATTTCTATTTTAATCACAAAGGCACAGTGCATTTGGAATGCATTCTCTCCTCATCTTTTCTTCTTTAGGTCCCTCTTGGAATATAAGTGGGAGTTAAAGTCGGAAGACTTCTGAAAGTTAGAAAGGAAAGGGAGGAAATGCCATTTGAGCTATTTAACCTGGGTGAGAACAGTACTACTGTTCTGATGAGAAGATTCTTGTGACCAACTAGATTCTGCCTGTATTTGGCTTTGAACATCCATAAGAGTGGCTCTTCTAAGTACTATTTAGGCTTTGATCTCTTACAGCCAAGAATGCAGTTTTGACTCAAAAAGGTCATGAAATTGCCAGTGTGGTTCAATGGCAAAACACAAGTGAAATAAAAGCTTGCAGGACTGACCTCTGCCTATGTTACCTCATTAAAAAGCTTCTATTTGAGAAGCTTCAAAGGACAAAGAAAAAAAGGTTAAAAAGGCTCAGCGTTGGTTACTCCTTTCACCTCAGGAAAGGGTTCAAGAACAAAAGCTGCATAGGTTCATTTCTGTGTCAGGTGCCAGGACTGCATAGTAGTTTGCCAGTGAGATAAATCAACAAAGTACTGCAGATTTTTTTTGCTGTGGTTCCCCTTTACAAATAAGAACACAGGTTCCGATCAGATACATTATACTTTACTAACCTTATCCTGTGAAGTTAAATGTTTTTGGTGAATTAGAGAACAGTACATTAAAATACAATTCTGGAAAAGCTGTGTCTCAGTAACTTATACTTACCCATCTCTTTGGAGAGCCTTACAGAGAATTTTAAGTTTAAGATCATTTACATCCACATCTTCTTCCTTCAATTCATATAAGGAGGAAAGACCGACAAATTAAGATTTTAGGGTTTTTTACAAAGAAGTAATCACTCTGTTGTGGAGGCCCATGGGCCTGCCATGCCCTGGAGGGATGTCCCTTGAATGGGATGTCCCTTGAATGGGCTGTGATTAGCTTATCTCAACCCTCCTGGAAGGATGCTCCTTAGGTTGGCACACCTTTTCTTATCATGGTGAGCTATCCCTGAAAAGCTTCTGTTATCCCGCTATGCCCTAGTACCCATGTTAATCCTTTGTAACCCATTGGTCTTTCCCCCTTGGTACCACCCTTGCTCTCCCCCACAAAAACCCCAGTTTTCCCCCAGTTCTTTAGGGAGCAGTCATTCCTGGCTCTCTTCACAGAGCTGCTGGATAATAAAGGAATCTCTGTGGAATTGCTATACGACGCTCCTGTCTCTGTCCCTGAGTCAGCCTGGGATAGCCTCGCAAGCAGAGCTGAAATCGCTGAGCTGAAATCACTGATCAGAGCTGATCACTTGTGGCCACAGGCCACAGCATGCTGAGGCTTATCCGGTGGCTAGGAGATCTGCCAGAGACCCCCTAGAAGGCAGCTCCTTGCGGGACTCTCTCTCTGGGAAGGTTGGCGGCTTCCCAGGTCTGGAGCATCGGATCTCCACGGACCCCGTGGCTGCCAACACTCTGTCACACAGATTACACCAATGAATTAGGTTCTTCAATCACCAAACATAATTTTTAACATATGCTGCTTTAACAGCTGACCTGATTGGACTGTTGATACACCAAACACTGTTTGTTTCCATTTGAAATAATGGATTCAGACTTTCTACATCACCTCTCGACTGCTGAAGACAAACTAACATAGTTTGTAAAAGAACACATTTTAAAATTCCAATTTGTAAAACATTTTATTTTAGGCAAATTTTATTTTACCACATGCTAAATGATGACTGGAGTCAAAGCTCTTTTTTCAGTACGGCCAAGCTAAATAACATGCATTAGTATCCACATTAGGATATATGTTTCATGAATATATTAGTAAATGTTTTCAAAGATATACATTTGATTTGAAAAGGGCAGTTTCTTCATTGCACAGAAACCACCACCTCTGATTTGTGCTGAATGGTTCTACACAAGTTGTTAGAAACTTTACTATCTGTGGGAAAAAATTTTGAAATTGCATGGGTTTAGAGTAACATTTATTTTATTGAGATGAAAAAAAATAGAGTTGGAAAAAAAGCAGATGGCAAATCTGTCATTCAAAGCTATTTACATGTTAGAAAGTGAGTGACTATCCCACATTACCTCATGACAATCAGTGAAACTGTCAAGAGAGAAAACACAAGAACTAAACTGCTAAAATCAGTTGATCTTTGTCCTGTTTGGAGACAGCCTGTAGGGAACCAAGGCTCTAAAAAGAAACTATAGACTATAAATGGGAAGTGAAGATGAAGAGTGCAATTTTTCTTAAATTATCTAAACCACATTTGGCATTATGTCTCCAGTGACTTAAAAACAAACTGAAAAAGCACATCACGGTTCGCTTTAATTACCATGCACTAAGCTAATATGTTAATCAACGACAGATGCACCACCCTACCTTAAATAATAAAAAAGTCTCTAGGCTAGAAATCCTTCAAAAAGTTTTCCTACCTCATCAATATATTCCAGCAGATCAAGTGCTTTCTTGAAGTCATATTCATTGGCCCTTCTGTTCTCATCACATATGAACATCTATGAAATCAGAGATTAACATGGAGAATTATTTTTAGCCTACAAACTAACATAACTGGTATTGGGGACAACCCTCTGTGGGAAGACCACCACGTATTTTCTACTTACATGACCTCCTCATGAAACTATGTCTTGATTCAACTGCTAGTATTTTTATAGTAAGGAATATACTTAAGGTTTTAGAGCAGCATTCCACCTACGTGACAATGGTCTGTGGACAAATGATACTGGATACAAGGCTGCTGGGTTTCAAATTTAAGTGCCATTTAAGGCTGTAACATTCCTGGACTACTGTAGCCAGAGCTCAGCTCCACAAATAAGCTCTCCGAATTATTTTGGTAATTAAGCTCAAAGCAGTACTTCAGCATATGTGCTGCCTTTCACCCCTTAAAAACAACAAGTTCTCCTCAGTATTTCATATCCCCCAACCATAAATTAGTACTTCAAAGAAAAATTAACATTAACACTCTTTTAATTTACACTTTCTGAGTTTCATTTTTGCATTGCAAGTAGCAAATATTAACACTGGTTTGACAATAAGAGAGAATTCAGAAGGAAAACTGTTGTGGTGCCAGGACTTGCCAAGTCCTGACTGATACTTCCTACCCTTCCCTAATCCCACAGATTGCCCTACTTAAAGACACCGGTAAGGACTGCACAATCTGCTATTAGCACAGTTCTCAGAAAATGACAAGAACGTACACAAGCATGTTTGTTTACATGCTAGCTTTTGATTTCCCACAGAATTACAGAAAAATACAGAAAAACTGACAGCCAGACATAAGTGACTCCTTTTACAATGTATTGCTGTTATTCATGGAGTATTTTTTGTGTACCTCACTGGATTGTAAAAATATGTGGCAAACAAGGCAGAATCAGCTACTGGTTCCTGGCTGATACCAGAAAAGAGTACGAAAAAGGAGTCAGCACTATTACTCATCCCAGTACTGGAACAGTTCAGATTTTTGTTTCATTATATGTTGGATTTTTGTAAAAGAAAACAAAAGCAGAAAGACTTCCGGTGCCTCTTTGCAGGAGGTGACCAAAGGCTTCTTCCTGCTTCTAGAACTTCCTTTTTCTATCTTGCAGCATCCTTCTCCACGAAGGTAGAATTGTTTGTTCATTCTGCCTTCCAAGTTCTGCCATTTACAAGAATGTAAAGGAAGGTAAAAACTGTCTCACATCCAAAAATTGGTTTAGACCAGTAAATCAACGTCTGGCGCTGCTCTGACTTGCTTTTTCTCGTAGCAGCACTCCAAAGCACACATTCAACAGAAAAAAAAAAGAGGACTAAACCCATCATTCTGATGTTTGCTGGTAGAAACTAAGCGAAGTTAAACTAATTCACACATCAGATCTTTAGGTGCTTAGCAAGTCATATAAGGGACAAAGGCAGCTATGACCTTCTCATTCATTTTATCACAAAGGGGCAAAAAACATACTGGAAGTTTACCTGTGCAATGAAGGAAACATGAGACACTTACATCAATGAGCTGAGATGCAGATAGCACTGGCATATCATTGAGGTTCAACTGTTTCTCTGCCAGGAGTTGTTCGGGAAGTGTCTCCTGATGTAACAAAAAGCGCTCCTGCTCTGATATTTCTTGTAGTCATTTAAGGAAATGAATGTTTCACGTTATTAAAATGTAATAATAAATTTTGTGGCACAACAATAACTGTCAAGTCACAATATTATTCAAGCCTACAAGCGTCTGTTATGAAGCATTCTATTTGGACTCTCATCCACGTTCCCAAAGCACAGAAATACTTCCACTTCAATACTGCCATCCCAGGGAACTAGTTCTTACTTTCCACTCCTGTTCCCAATGTAATGAAAATGCAAAACTCTAATTTTGCCCCAAAACTTCAAAATTAATACAGAGGATTGAATGGAAGCTTTTGCACTGTGCAGGAAAATGAGTTGGTTGCAACTTTAAGGAGCTGTGCCATGGACATGTTCCATCTCATGAACTGTTCAATTTTTGACTATTTTATACCTGCCAGTATGAGCTGCTTTAGGATGTGAAACTTGCTAGTCTGAGACATGCAAAATGGAATAATAACAACCACACTATACAAGCCCTGCCCTTCCCACCAACTCCTATTGCATGTTAGAATAGGGAAAATAATTCTGTGAAGCATTTTATCTGCTTAGAGGAATAAGCAAAATGTGGCAGAAATAATTAGTCTTTCTTTATCAATAGGGAAGTGATACCCAAAGAGTTTAAGTTATAAAAAAGTCCATCATGTATCACACAGAAATGTGTAGCAGAATGAAGTCCAGAACAAATTTTGAGAGTCCTCTAGTCCATTGAAATAAAGCTTTGATTATCTCATTTGTCATTTTTAAATTTTCCTATTTAAAGGTGAGATTCTTCACATCAGCACAGGCATTTTCACAATGATAAAAAAAACAAATTTAAAGATTTCATGCAATGCTATACAACTTAAAAGCCAGATAATACATTATTATTATGATCTAAAAATAATTTCTAAAGCCTACTCAGTTAACCTAATTATTACCAGGCTTTTTCAACAGGATTTAAGAACTATTCACTACATAGATGAATAAATATGCAGATAAACAGAAGTAAGCCTGAGCAGCAACCCTGAGTCATATTCCAAAGCTTCCCCCTGGTGGCCAGAATCCTTTAACCAGTAGTGCAAAATTGCTTTTTCTCAAACTCACAGCACATGTGCTACACAAACTGTATTTTCCAAAGGGATAGGAATGGCAGAGCCGTGGAACCATTGCATTTGGTAATGAAGCAGGATAGACATTTGTACTTTTCCTGTTCACATCATTTCACATAGAGTACAATGAAACACTGTCATGGTAACCTTCCTAGACATAGACAGCAAAACCCTGAGAAAGCACTTCTTGATCACAACTGTATATATCTGCAATTGCATTACTGCACTATAACACAGTTACACGATTTCCTTGTACAGCCTAAGAGCCTCAGGACTTGAGAAGAATTCAAAAGTGAAAGCCATTCTATAAATGGGCTCTAAGAAACTAATTTTTACCTTGCATCTGAAATAAAAAATGCACATTCATTAAAATACATTCAGTGTGAATGGTTGACAACTTTCAGCCACTTCTCAAAGTACAGGTGTAGCTTGTTATTTTTGCCAATATTTTACATGTTAGTAGAAAAAGTGGAAAGGTACAAATTTGCCATGCTCGTAGTCCTAACTCACACATGAAAGTGAATACTGAGGTTAGTGCCTCCTGCTGTCTTCCTTATGCTCCCTAAAATGAGTAAAATCATCAGCCCATTTATCCTTAGCACACTAAGTCAGCACCCTCAACATAAAAAAATCAAAAATCTCCAAAATTAATGGGATTCTAATTTAGTAATTTAATGTCTTTTCTTCACTTTGCCCTGTTTCTATTTCTCACCTTCTATTTTCTCTTGTAGTATGTCTTCCGAGAAGTCTGACGCTAGTGCAGCTAATTTGCTCAAGCCAAGAAGTGTTTTCTTCTTTGCAAAATATCGTGTCTCCATATTTGCTAAAGTCTGCAACGTTCTGTGAGCCTAAAATTAATAAAGATGTTAGAAATCAGTTTTGAAAATTAGGATCCGAAGGTTAACAGACAAGAACTTTATCTGAACAGAAGTCTCACAGTAACTTATTGTTTGCAATACTATAACCATTAATTTTAAAAGCTGTACAATTTGCAAGTGAAACTCTGCATTACACTCATCAAGAAGAGGCTCTCTCCTTCAACAATATACTTACCTCATTCTCAAAGGACAAATTGCAACTGCACACATTGTATCTTTAGGATCTAATTCAATACTTTGCAATAAAAGCCAGGCAAATATGTTTTGACAGAACACTTCTGCATGCAGATTGATTTACCAGTTAATTCAAGAATTTGAAAAACCACAATTGTGTATAACTGCTGCAGTAATCAAACACAGAGGCAAGAATTTGTTTATCAGACAAAGGAAGAGTTTCTGAGCACTTACTCAGAAAGAAACCATCGACATTGAATTAACTGTATATTTTAGAATCCTTACCCCCACTTCAAAGTGCTTTGCCATGACATAGAAAACCTCAATTGACACAAATGGAATATTACAATATTCTCAGAGTGGTTTTTGTTTGTTTTGATTGGGGTTGGTGGGTGGGACTTTTTAGTTTGTTTAAGAGGGATACAGCATTACGAACCTAGAATTTGCAGTAGGATAAATGTTTCCATGGTTTTCATGCTTAACAAATGTGCACGTGGATTGACAGAAGCCATTTTTGATTTGAAATACTTTAAGCTGTTAAATGAAATGTATTTTTAAGTCTAGCAGAAGGATGGAAAGACTGACCAGCAAGAAGAGGGGACATAACTGGAACGCCCAGAAGGCAAAAAATTGTCTAGAAACAATGCCACATTAATCTATCCACATGCCCATTTGCTATTAAAAATACTATAAACTATGAATGTAAGTGATTAAAGTTATCAATAGCTTTTTTACTTTCATTATACCTCCAAATTCCTTAGCTTTAAGATGCTAGACTTGAAATAGAAGTTTCAGTTTTTCCCTGGCTGGATCATATTATAATGCTGTTGATATTCACTATAAATCCCCAATTCCATCAAAGTAGTGATCACGTAGCCAAACCAAACTTTCTAAGCAAAAAGCACTAGCCACCCAGTCAGGGATGAAAAGCAGAACTGATTTCCATTACATGGTGCAGTGGCTTAAATGAGATACCAGATGGTACCTGAAGGAAGGCTTTTGGTACTCCAAAAGCACCAAATCAATTATCTTTCCCCTAACTCACCTGGATAACCTGTCTTTTGATGGAGTCATAACTCAGTAAATTACCTATTTGAATATGTACCTGACCTGCTCAACATGTGGTATTTCCATTTGGCCATATTTAAGAAACCATACCTTTTGCAAATCCTGGCTATTGATGTCATGTAGCCAGCTCAGATGTTCATGTGCTTGCAAGAAACTGGCTAGTTGTCCATGCTGAGCAATAGGCTGAGATAACAGCTTTCCTCGCTTTCCTTTTTCCAGATACCAGCGAAACAGGAAATCTGAAAAGTTCTGAACATAACAGAAATATGAACAAATTTTAAAAGTTACATTTCAGTATCTGATTTACCTTCTAAGTGCTTTATAAAATACAATTGGTAAGAAAATAGTAAGAACCTGCTTGATAAAGCCAGACACACACATGACACAAAATACAGCGCTGATAAAAATCCCCATAAGAGTCCTGATAGAAAGGGTTTAAAGCATTCATGAGCTCTCTGCAACAGATGCTGATAAACACAGAATCCTTCAGTCAGAGTGATGGAAGTGCCAAAAGTAAATACTTCACATTAATACACAAGAACAGGAATCACATCAATCACAATTCCTCTCGTCTCATTTTCAGACCTGCTCCTTTGCCTCCCCTCAAAACTCCATGCTTACTATTTCCTTTCATAAACATACTTCAGCTGTCAGTGTTTTTCAAACATTCCCTCCTACCTAAAAGTTAACCTGCAACTTTCCTTCTCACAGGCATTGTTTAAAAAAACCCATCTTTTTAAGAGAAAAACCACCCTATTTTATCCTCAAAAAGTTGAATCTGAAATAACTAATCAAGATTTCTGTTTGAGATTTAATTTAGTCTTTACAGGACAATATTAGAGTAACATTAAATTTTAACTACATTAGCAATTTAAAAAATGAAGTCTGAGGAGGCCATCAGTCTGATAGCCTATCCATTAGACTTATCTATTCAGCTCTACATTTGCCACAGTAACTTCTTTTCAGGAAATTTTAGCATGTGAAGAGAGAAAAAAAAAAAAGATAATTTATCCCCTTTGACAGTCAGGCCAAGTATTTAAGGTGCACTATTTAAAAAGTTTGCTATAATTTCTGTTTATTACTGATACTTCTGGTTTTTGTTATTAAAACAAACGTTATGTATGACACATGCAGACTGCAGAATTTCTCTTTCCCCAATAGTTGTGGAAAGCTAAACAAATTAATCTCACCAATTCTCTAAGACCCTTTTGTTCCAGTCCCACACATTTCAAGTAATCTCTATTACCTTTTCCTTAAGCTTTCTAGTATTTCAGCGCACTTAGTTTTTATACTAGATTTTAACAGGCAGTGGAAAAAACTGTCCCAACAAATACATAGCAGGACAATGCCAAAAACCCCAAAGCAACAGCCCTACCTTCCCACTCTTCCTAACTACTTTTATATTTGTACATTAATTACTTTTCTATTTATATATTTAACAATTTCATCTCTTTTGGAAATGATCCTCCACTTTATATTATGTTTAATAAAACAAAAGCGTAATGTCAACAGCACCAGAGTGAAGAAGTCACAAAATGCTGAAAAACGTTAAGAGTAAGAAAACATGTCCGGGACACAAGAAAGTCCCATGAAAAGGCACTGCCCATACAGTAGTACCTTTATTTCTGGTGGCTAGCTTTGCCTTCCCAATGTAAAATACAACACTGAATATTTTTCAGTGAATATTGACTTCAATTTTCCACATTCTCCCGTATGTATACATAATTACATATGCGTTAAAAAAACACGAAAAGAAACCCCAGAAAGAATAAGTTTTGCAACATTTCAGGTGCAAACTTATTCTAAAACACTGTCTAAAGGAAATAGAAGAGACTTGCCTGATCTGCAAACTGAGTCATGTAGCGTTGTAATCTGGCCTGGTTGTCTGTCTGCTCACACATTTGCACCAGGATATCAAAGTCGCAGTACTTCTCTGCTAAAGCAGCTGCCAACTGGTACTGTCCCAGGGAAACTAAGTAACCAAGAAAAAGAGTTTAATCAAACAAGCAGGCCTTCGTCTGAGACCAGAAAAATGAAAACAAGTTTCAAGTGTTGCCATTGAGGAGATACTTTAACATTCCCAAAGGAACATTCCCCTTCTGCATACATCCCCTGTGCACACGCAGGCTTACAGACTTACCACCTCTGTCCCACAGCACAACAGGGAAAAAGGGAATACTAAACGGCATAATGTGTTCTATTTCCTCTGGAAGTTAGCATCATCTGCTATTTGCACTGGGGGAGGGAATTCCACCCATGACTTAACATCTACAATAACAGCCACTTAAACACACAAAGCAAAAAAGCAGCAGCCATAGGCTTTTGAAAAAGAACTGGACAAATAAGGACAATTGGTTGTGCATTAAAGAGAAACTACTTAGAATCTTTCTTTTTGTTCAATTAAATATGTAAGAATCAGCAGAGTACTTAGTTTTGTTTGTAAGGAAATATGAACCTTAGATTGAACATGATGATATAAAATGTATTTATAAGCTAACAGAGACCATGGATGTCAGGAAAATGGACAATGGATAATTTTCTAAGCTTTTGTCAGGAAAATGGACAATGATAATTTCTAAGCTTTTTCTAAGAATGTTCAAAAATTATCATTAGATTGTTCTACTTATATACTTTACTTCAGTAAAAAAAAAAAATCAACTTTCCAAAGTTACTAAAATGCATTTACACCAACCTATTTCCATTTTAAAAGGGAGCTTTTCTACAGCTTACTCATTCAGGACTTGACCACATGCAACACATTACACAATGGGTACAATTATTTAATAACTGGGATTCAAAAAGTAACTATTCACTGATAAACACCAAACAAGCTTTCAAGCACATAGGTTTATCTCAACTTGCCACAATATAAATATTTAGAATCCATTTACAGGCTAATTTCAGCCAGGCAGCGCAAGATAAAATTTTCCTGACGGAAAAATTTAACAAGTTAGCAGAAGACAAAAATTCAAGCACCCAGGTATCTAATAAGAGGTACACACATGGAGTGCAGTCCTGGATGGTAACTTGTAATCTGCTTTTAGTTTGTAATTATCTCATCAAATCATAAACCAGTCATTTGCACTCTGAAAGCAACTGTGTAAAGCAAGAAGAATTCACACACAGATGCCATTTCCTCTATCAAATTGGTGCAATTTCCTCATCGAATGGATCATCTAATCTTGGCATTCAAGAACATGGAGAGCACTCACGAAGAGGGGACAAGAGCTCGGATCTTTTCTGAACATATTCCATTTCCACGCTGCTGTACCGCTCCTGATCAGCCAGGCGATCCACAGACTTCAGCTGAGCCACGTAGCCATCCAGGAAGCAATCCAGGAGTGCCACCAGCTGCTCGGCCACAACACTGCGGAGGTTGCTGTCCACCTGGGGATACACCACCTTCAGGATGACACCGTGCTGACGCGTTATTGCTGCGCGGAGGCTGCTGGAGGCTTGGGAAAACGGCACAGGGAACATTTAAGCAAAAATCCAATCACCACAGCAAAGCACAAGAGAAACATTACTATGTGCAATTTAAAAAAAAATACGAGGGAAAAAAGCTAATAAATGTTTTCAGTTTGAAAATCAAAGTAGTAATACTGTTATCACTCCACCTCTGCAATAAACAACTACTCCCATCTACTTCTACATATTAAACTGGGCCAAGATGCGGTAAACTAAACGCCTGAACTACACAGAACTATGCTGCCAACTAATAACATCAGCTCTTTTTCCAGAAAAAGAATTACTTGCACTATTTCTAGGCAAAGTAAGAGCATACACACAAGGAAAAGGCAACTTCTGTTAACATGATTTAAATACTTCGATATAGTCATCAAAACACAAGATCAAAAGAGTTTGGATGGGTCCTGCTTTTGTAAGGAGGAATATGGATTGCAAGACTTTTGTCTTGGAAGCACTAAACAAATGTGTTTTACATGTAGAGGCTACAAGGAAGCTTAAGCACCAACTGGAAAGTGCTTGCTTCTGAGAACATTTGTTCTGATAGTTTTTCACACTATTAAACCATCAAAACAAAATATATTTATGCAAGTAGAGAATCATCAGTCCTTTTAAAACAGCTATAGATGATATTTTATGATTGATTTTAATGTTATGCTAACCCACAGATCTGCCAACCAGAACTAACGCATTAAAAAAACCATAAAAATTCTAAACTTAGTTTTGTTTCTCAAACTTGTGGTTTTATAGCCAAATTTGCAACGCAAGTTTTAAAAAACATCATCAGTACTGGACAAACTAAGTGTTCATTGATTCATCCATTTAATTCCGCAAATGAAAACTTCATTTTCACTTACTCGCACTGACAACCCCGTATCAGCTTTTAACAGTAAGTTTAAAATTCAGACTGAAATTCATGAGTTCTGAAACTTAAGAATTCGTAATAGTATTTTCTCACCTGTCCATGGAATATATTCAGGTTCTCTTTCTGGAAGTTCTCCTGTTTTATATAAAGAGGCTCTAGACTGACGATACTGACAGGCAGCTTGTAGCATATCCTATTGAAAGGTAAGGATGTATTTTAAAGTCTACCTCAGTATACACAGACCACAAAAGATGTTGTCTTTTGTAATTCTGAAATGTTCTTTTAATATCCACATTCCTTCTACACCACTTTCTCAGCTGGACAAAAAGGGACGTACTGACTGAGCAAGAAACCTCAGTGCTCAAACACAAGCTCTTCACTCTTTGCTACATATTCATGATTCACAACTTCCAGCAAAGCTGCAACTCCCTAAATTATCTTTGACAGTGGATCAGGAGGAAAAGGAATGCCCCTAATTCTGCCCAAGGCTGTCTTTTCCTTCCTCCTGTATTTGGACATGTGAAAATCACATTCACTTTTCTTCTCACGTCAGTAACTTGGATGTGCTACACTCCACTTCTTCTGTGCTCTTCAATGTTTATCTTCCCCTCCCACAAACATCTTGGTTAAGGCCGTTCTGTACCTTAATGATGTTGTTCACATTGACAACTATCTGGGCCCACTCAATTGATTCAATAGGCATATCTTTCAGGATTTGCTCCTCCTCTTCTAATAAGCATTCAAAGACGGAATCTATCTGGGATACCTTGAAGACAGAAAGAAAAGTTACATTGAACACAAGCACGCTCACTATCAGCTGATAACTGAAAGCCAAGAGCTGTATAGAAAAATAAGTACATCAGTATAAACCACATAAATAGCCAAAAATATTAAAAGGTATCAACTACCCTAATGCATAATGAGATCACCAGTTTACGGTTAAAACTACAAAATACTTAAAACTACAAAAAAAACCTTCTTTCTGGACTTAAATCTGAAAGGAAAAGAAAAAAATCCTCATTTCTTTAGACAACTCCATACACTTCCATTAAGCATATTCCTCCATCATCTTCTGGAATATTTGGCAGCAGACTCTTTGTTAGATACAGTATACTGGATAACATACCTGCTTTAAAACAGCAGACTATTATTTCTGTTTTCTTTTATATTTATTTTTCTCCCTTAGCAACTATTGTTCTCTGCAGTAAAAAACTTCCTAAGAATAAATGTTTTGTGCATAGTTCTTCTCAAGAAGGAAGAAAGAAATAAAGACGGAGCACTTGACTGGAACACAGCATAAACTGATAATTAACTTAGCTTGACTAATGTTAGAGAGGACAAAAATTGTAAGCGACTGAATTAATTCAATTCCATCCAGGACAGCTCATCAAAGCAGCTCTCCTGTCTGGAAAGCTTCATATTCTTCAGTTCATCCCCTAAAAATTATGATTTAGTATGCATCTTCTTATGTGTCAGAGAATTTCAGTTGTCTTTTTCTTGTCCATGTTGGGTAGTTGGAAATTGTAACAGCTTTACTTCTGCTACATAAAATTTGTCTGAACTCATATTTCAGCTGCAGACACAAAAAAATACACACACTAAAGTAAGAAAAATACTAGCACATCATCCCTTTTTAAAGGGTAGTTGTGCAAAGTTGAATTGATTTTTACAGTTTTACAGGGAAAAGTTTCAAAGTACATTTCAAAGCACTGTAACATTTACTACATGCAAAGCTACACAGTAATTCAGGAACAGGTTTCTTACCTCCCTGAAGAACACATCAGCAGGGGTAAGGCTTGGTGGAACATCACATTCCCTTTTGTTTAATGCAATCAGTATAGCAGCATTCACCAGCTCAGGCAGCCTAGAGTGGTGATTCTTGAGAACAATAGCTGCTGCCAGTTTCTCTGCGTGCTCACAGAGCAACAGTCGAGTGGCTATTGGCATCCCTCGCACTGGAAAACTGCCCAGACGTTCAAATGCACCAACCTTTTTTTAAAAAAAAACCACAAAACAAAAGACCCCACGCACTTTAAACAGTGCTCTAGAGGAATCAAGGCAAAGTAACAAACTGTGTGTGCTGATACCAAAAGAACAGTAGGACTTACCTGATGAAGAAACTCAATGAAGAAGGAGTGTGCTTTTGTCTTATCCTCTAGCTGATGAAGAAGAATGAGAGATGTGTTGCTGAAACCAGCTGCTTCTAAAAATGTAAAATCTTAGGTCAGAGCACTTGATATTTTTATTTCTAGATAACTATGTTTTTTGCCTCTGAGATAAACTGATCTGTCAATTTTTATAGTGATACCACAGTGGTACTTTTTAAAGTATATGCACACATATTTACACTGCTTACCATGCTCTTTTTAATCTTTTTTTTTTTAAGTAAAGCTTTTAGAAGAAATAAAGTATCTTTAGACCAGTATTATTCTGAAATACTCAATTCATTATGCTGCTAAAATAGCTCACAAGCATATTCTAGTTTTAGTAGTATTCAGACTCATATTTTTATCCTCATGGTGGACTAACTATTGCTAAATTTATTATGCCCTAGACCCCAGCAACTAGAAACTACAGTGCTAACAGGCATTCAGATCTAATTGACTCTGCATCCATACTTTTTGTATAAACTGAGTGTGCTTATAATATCAAGACAAAAAACTTGAAAGAGCTATCACTCAGCAAAATTACCAAGACCATTTCCAAAAAGCTATCAATTTTCATTTCTGGCTTTAGTCAGGAATAAACACAGAGAGGCTGCCAAATTAAAAACAAAGTTGATTCAGAAAATAGTGAGGATCTGATGCCTGACAATTTCCAACTGGATGCCCCACACTTACAACAACAGGAAACATCATCATCCATCTGTAACTATTTACATGAACTTTCAAACTAAGCCTCTACTCTGTAACTGGAAACTACCACCTAGAGGTTTGAGGCCACTTTCAAATTAAAACTTGTAAGAGACACCAAAGCATGCACGGAAGTTTCTTGCTGAAAACATGTCTGTTTTAATCCTTTATGTACAACAAACATGCATAAACCAATTTCTCTAGTCCTCTTTCAGGCAGACATAAATACCAAAGCCCAGTTTAAGAATACAAGCCCAGTTTAACCAGGATCCGAGGTGACCAGAAGCTGTGCAGTCACACTGACAAAAAGGCTAAGAATGAACAAATAAGCTCTTTCTCTTAACACATCTATTTTTTGGAACATGATTCAAAACTACACAAGGAATCATGGAAATACTAGAGTGACACCACCTGATCCTCACACAAAATACTTTTCTCAGAAATATGCTTTCCTTGCTGTTTGTGTTTACCGTATGAAGTCAAGAACTAATCACAGCAGACTGCAAGTTTAAAGATGCAAAAGATGCATCTTCAAGGCTTTCTGGAAATGTATCTAGTGGTGGTAGAGGGCAAGGGACACCTATGCCTTCTTTGCAAAGCTTAAAGTATAATGTTACCTAGAATATTATAGATACTATTTTAGGAAAAAAAAATACCAGAAAAAAACCCAAACGAAAATACCCCCAAACAAACAAACCCCCAAACAAACACAACAACAAAAACCCTCAACAAAACAAAACAAACAAAAAACTCCAAAAAGCTCAAAAACCAAGACAGTACATTTACCTTCAGGTACAGATTCAGCCCATCTTGGATCAGAGGCAGGGTAATCATCCATCAAGTCCACGCTGATCTGAGTCACCGCTCTATCCAGTTCAGCATCAGAATCCAGATCTGGATTACTTGGAAAGAGCTCAATTACCATGGTTTGTGCATTGACTATATCTTTCCTGAAATAAATGAAACAAAGTATGCTAAATAAAATCAGCTGACAGATTATGGAAAAAAGAACCCCTCAGTTAACAGGATTTTCTGATACACTGTTTGTGAAGTGCTTTAGATTATATACATTAAGCACTTTCTGCACTCTCTAAACTAACTGTGGATAAAAGGTACCCCAAATCTTTAAAACCAAGTAGGCTGCACAACTTATAAATTAAAAAAGCACAAGCTAGGAGTCAAAGTACACTTTTTTTTATTACCTCTACAATTACTATTTAAGAGAAAAGACTCATCACACAGAGCTAAGCCTGGCTGTACCTGGTAGTTAAGTCAATAAATTTCTATTACTTGCTTTAAAATTTTCTCGATCACTCTCACTAATGGCAATAGAGGGGAAGCTTGTAAAAGCTCTCAGGAAAATGCTTCAGCAAATATTATGCATTATTTTTATTTCCTATAATTTCAAAGAATCCTCTCTTATTCGTATCAATAAGTAAAAGACCAGGAAGCAACCAAACACAGACCTCCAAGGTATGAGGTTGTACTTCTATGTAAGAGTAATGCAATATACACATAACCCAGGAATACGATTTTGTGACTAAAAAATTATAGTATTCCAACTGAGAAGGAATATTGTGAGTCCAGTAGTGGAGGTATTTATATTTTTCCTTAAACTTTCAGTGTGAACACTTACATGACCAAGATATCTACAAAATAATAAACCCAAACCCAACCCAGCAACCCAGCAGTGTATCCAGAAACTGCACAATGGTAAACTAAAGGATACCTTTGAAAAACTGGAATATCCTGGATCTTCTATTAAAAAAAGAAAGGCCTATCTTTACTACCCAGCAGGATGTGTTTCTAAGGAAATTACATGGGACTTTATTATCTCCTTCAAATCATGAAGTGCCATCAGAAAGGGTCAACTTGATCTTTCCATAGAACTTCCTATCCCCTCTAAAGATCACTAGGTCAGTAGAGCTGCCAGAGCTCACTTTACACTTCCAGTGGCTGCACAACCTTCCATTATTTGGTCTGCATCAACTCACTGGCCATCTGCACAAGCCACTACTACATCTGTTCTGTGGAAGACTGCTCCATTCATATTATCAGACTATTTTTTTCTGGAAAAACATTCAGAATAACTACTATATACATAAAACTATTATTTTCTCCTGGTTTCATAAATATAACCCAGATTTTTATTGAAATATCTTCCAGCTTTCATACTGTTTCCTTACTACCTCCCACTTCCTTCTGTTTCCAACCCCCTTGTACACATCCTCAATGACATCATGTTTGTTAACCGTGCTCTCAGACCACAGCTACTCCAGCCATCTTCAGCAGCACTTCTGTTTAATGACACTTCTGAACACATGCAGAATTTGTCTGAATTTTTAGAGACAGACATTGTTTTACAGATCTTTTATTGGTATCCTTTATCCTCTGTGCCTAATCCCCTTTATTATCTTTTACCTCACATGAAGTTCTATGGCAATAGCACCCCTACCTCTCATTATCTTAAACCTGTTCTTTCCAAGTTTTAAGACTCTTTAGGAGAATAGTCCTAAGAGGGTTTGTGGGTTGCTTGTTTTATTTTTAAATACATAAATATTGAAAACAAATCCCTCTAAATATAATTAATCTAAGCCTACAGATCTGTTTATCTTCTTCTTTCTCCTTTTCCTCCTTTGTTTACATCACTCATCTCAACATCAAACCCTTCAGGAGCACCACATGCCTCCCCACACTCCAACTATTGTAATCAAGATAGTTTGACACATAGAGTATTTTTTTCCACTCATTCTTCCATATCAGCCAATCTTAAAAAAAAAAAGGTCATCCTGCCAAAAGTCTGCCATACCAGTTAATCTTCATGGCCATAAATATATTCAAAGGTATTACTGAAAACAGTTAGGCAAATAAAAATGAGGATGAAAAAGTTTTTTCAACAACAGAACACCACTTACTAAAGAATAAAGAAGTCAAAATGCAGTTGAAAGTTGTTTCACTGGCACAAATGTATCCAGAAAATTTACACAGAGTAAATGGCAAGTGATGGAGATTACAGAAGTCTGCTCCTTTCTAGCACATACCCCTCTCCACTAGCCCAAGGCATATTCAAGGCTTTCCTAGTAAAGATGTGTCTTATTAAAATATCTACAACGAAAATAGCACAGGAATATCCTAACCAAGACAATCTCTTATTCAAATACCAGAGTGCCTTCAAAAACAGCAATTAAAGTCTCAAAAATGAAATGCAATTTCTACCTGCAGTACTGTAGAAAAGCAGCTTTCAGTAATTTGGTTTTATCTTCTTGAGCTATAATTTCTAGCCTACCAGTTGCATCAAATGCAGGACTCTGAAAATGCAAAATAAAAACTTCAGCTGAAAGACAAATACTAATCTTCATCATGAAATGAAAACAAAATTTTTAAGTAGTAATGCCACAGATTTAAAATAAAATCACCACCTGGAAGCAGATGTGTTAATTAAGTCAAACACAAACCTCTAAGATACGTTACAATCAAAGTCACACAGACATTTGACCAAAATTCACACCATCTGCAAAGGAACTTAAACCAACTTATTCTGCCCATCATATTTTCTAATGATAATTATTTGAAGATTCAAACCCACCATTTTTGACAGTATTTAGAAGGTATCCCTGAGTACTATCGCCCACAAAAACAGTTTAACTGCAGACAAACTTAACTAGAAACCAGTTTGTTAAGAAAAACGCAGTTTCATCAGACCAATACACAAAGGCCTTCCACTAAAATACTAGTTAATAATAACTGATTATAGTATTGTATTAGGCCTGGTGATAGACAGCAACACATCTACAAGGAAAAAAAATGCAAATTTAATGGAAACCTCAACTGTGAAACAAAGGAAAACAAAAAAAGCTACCCAAACAGGCAGATGTAAAAATTTTTGTTTTGAAAACTGCCTTCATCACAAGTATTTGAGTCTCTATTTCAAAAAAAACTTTAAAACCCAAACAAGCCAGGATTTCCAAAGTGAAAATTTATAAGTGACATAAAAAACCACTTTATTTGTACCCTGTTTTCAACTGGGAAGCAAATAATCATTACCTCACTTCTTGGTCCAGCAACAGAAGAGGACAGGGCATCTTCAAGGTCTTCAGGAAGCACAGAAGTATTTTCCCTGGACAAGATAGTGAGAAGTCCACTTTTTTTGGCAAAGAAGATGGGAAGGCTGTTACAGGAACCTGCTCCTAAAATACTATCTCCTAAAATAAGGAGAGGGGAAAAAAAAGCACCTAAGTACCACTTCATTTTAAAACCAAAATGTAAGAGTTTCATAGATAATTATTTACTTTTTTCATTAATCAACCAACAGTAACTGATAACTGCACCTGACTTAGAAAAATTGTGGAACTATTTGCTACTCTAGATGTAGACTTCCAGATACTGCAAGTGTTGGGGAAAAAAAAAAAAGACGACGAAAAGAGGAAAAAAATTCAAGGTTCAGTTAATTCAAATTCTACCTAAGGACTGATGCTCCTGCTGTACCTGGAAACACCTTTGAAGGTCATGGATGACATACGTAGAGACATTGGCACTGAGTTAACTTCAAGGAAAAAAATCAACCCACAGTGAATGTTAGGAAAGAGAAAAACCAAGGAAATAGCCCCACAAGCAAAATTCCCATCCTTTCATATACCAAGAACAGGGATCTGCTTCATTTTCATTTGAAACACTGCAGAGTAACAATACTGGATGTCACATCAGCACTTCTCCATACACACATGAGAAATTCCCAACTTGAAACATTTAATAAAGGAACACAAGTATGACACTGCTCTCTGAGATATCTAAATACTTTAAAAATATTGAATTAGGAGGTACCAACAAAACATGATTTCCCTCCACAGCAAGTTACCTTGTATGCCAAATATGATTTTTTCCTGTGGTAAGGAAATTCTGCCAGTTCCAGTGGAACAAGCAAACACTTCATCTTCCTTATAGAGGAAAGCAGCATGGCTGAAGTAATCTGGGACTACCAGGCAGCACAGCACTTCATCTTCTGACTGAAAGTGTTGAATACAAACAATATCACATATATAATCGATCCCTTAAACATTCAAAATTCTAAATGCTAATCCATGCTGCCTGGACTTGTTTTAATTTTTAACAATGAGGTATGGATGTAACTTACAACCTAAAGACACGAACACAATCGCTTTTAATTTGCCCTAAAATTTTAGATCCTGGGGATTTTTCCCCTTTCATATGCACAATACTCTTGCTAATTTCACATGGAGAGATAAGTAAACAGATTAATTATTCAACAGTTTTCACACTCTTCTTCCATCTTTGAGCTTTAAGATGCCATTGCAGTCAGTGAGGAGAGGGGGAAGAGTGGTAGAAGTCTACCAAAGCAATCTAATCCCCAGGTTTATGCTTCCAGAAGACACAGCACAGACAATGTATTCCACTGACAACCAATGTGTCCTCCCCTCCCAGCAAACCAGCTGCCTGGCAAGGACCAAAAAACAGATCTCATAATTCCTTGTCCTGCAACAAGAGTCTCAGAGTTTGAGATCTGTTCTAAATGGATTACAAGAGCATACGATTAAAATCACTCTGTAGAAACTTTCACAGACACACAAAAATAAATCAGTAGGAGTCATATTAGACTTATTTTTGAGGGTTTTATCTTATAACCTAAAATGTAAAGCATAAACTTTACATACAGTTTTTATTAAACATTAAGAGATGCTGGTACACATTTTCCTCAGAGTATTACAAATACATACTTCCAAGGGAAACTGGTTTTCCTTTAAACAAAACCTGACACGTGATTTATGTACAGGAATATTCTGAAACATGAACTTTTAAGTTGGTATCAGAACCTCAATTAGCATACCTGAAAAGATGGATTATATTGCGTGACCTCCACAACAACATCATCAGACATCTGATACCCTTTATCTTCTACTGTTATCAGAGTGTAGTAGACAAGACAGGGACGATCTCCAGGATGCCATGCTGCAGCAAGTATGACCAGTCCATCACTATTCAACAACAGATATCACACCATCAAGAGATGATTATTACATATTTTACTTGCTCAAACACTACCACTCAAAAAAGAATCTAACTACAATCTCAACTAGATATTGTTCAATCTTTTACTCTTTTAGAAAGGAAAACTATGCTATTTGTTTTTCTTTATTAACAGTATTCATATTGCAGTACAAAACTGAACCAAGGCGGTTGTAATTTCATGCAATTAAATCAAATGCAAGAGATACTAAATTCTCTCCATCTGCTGGAACAAGTTACAATTGCTAATTTTTTGTCTTTGTAAAATCAAGACAAAACAAATACACAATCCTGATAAAATGACACTAAAAAAAGTAAAGGGAATTATTATCAGGTGAAAGATGATAGCATGAAACACAGGATAACCTAATTACCTAATATAAAGTGCTTATCTTATCAACAGTTCCACTCCAGTAAAATGAAATTGAAATTGCAATTATGTGAAGTTTTTGCAGGAAAACAGATTTATCTCATTAATGAAGGTCTTACCAGATGCAAGTGCACTTCCTTACCGATTCTGTTGCAAATCCATGTATTGTATATTTACTCCTCCTTTAATATCTTCATAGTTACTTTCAGATCCCTAAAAAAAAGAAATACATCTGTTGTGTAACTGTATATAAACAGGCTATCAATTAAAACAAACACACTAACCCTTTTCAGTTGGGCTGGCTCTTACCCAAATTGCATCTGTAATATGTTCTTTCAGGATCTTGTTGATATCCCAGCTGAGAATGTAACGTTCTGATGAATCATCAATCTCCCATTTGTTTAGATTTGAACTTGTTAGCATGTAAAAGCTTGATCTCTCTCTATCCCAAAGAACATTAGAAATCTGCATTTAAAAAGTGAAAAAGCTAAAAAGGTTAAAGGAAAGCCTGAATATTTGGATAGAATAATCTAAATCACTCTCAGTCCACAAAGAGTCATTTCCTTGGGCAATCGACAAAAGCTGAACTCAAGAGAAGCATTATGATAACTTCCAAGAGAAGTCTTATTTTATAGATGAAAAAACATCTATACTAAATACATTTCTTGTACTTCCTGCCAACTTCTGTGGAGTTCATAGACAAAACCCAATCATCAACCCTTGCTAGTGCTAAATCAGAAAAGAAGAACTACAGGCTGGTTTCTTCAAATAGTAATGAGGCTGTTACTACAAAGGGGTAGGACATGCAACCATTGCATACTCCCCAGGAAGGACTATTACTCCAAAGTCTCCTTTTATTCAGAGCTAAAGAGTAGGCCAGCATTTGCCTTAACAAAACATAGAGATTTATCTTGTTTCTGTCTTTGTTTCAAATTTCAAAGAAATATAAGTAACATACATGAGCTGAGTGAGTCTTGTCTTTTTTTGTCATTGCACATCCTTATACAACCTTTTCTTTTTCCTTTCTTAAACACAGGCTAGAAATTACAAAGAGAAATTAAAGAAGATTAATTTTCTCAAGCTTACCACAGCATCATTTCCAGGAGACAATATACCCAGGAGAGAAGAAACCTTTCTACCAATTCCAGAAAACATGCCCTGCCCATGTGGCAGGGCATGTTGATGAATCTTGCCAGAACTATCAGGTATTAACCGGACTAGTTGACCTCTGGAAGATGATAAAATAAAGCTTCCTCCCTAACAAAAATAGAAAGCAACTACATTAAAAAAAAAATTAAAATCACATTCTAGAAAACTCTACTGTCAGCTAAAATTCTTTATGTCAGCTCACGTGGGTAAACGCTGAACAAGACACAAGGCATCCTTAGAAAAAGACAAACATCTCACAGGTACTTAGCACTGGCAGAGATTCATTTTCTCAGCTTCATGTGACATTTTTATCCATTAAATTCAATTTCAGTTAAACAACAGAACTAAACTCTCACATAATCCTTGGAATCTAATGACAAAAAATAAGTGATACCTTCATGACATTTATTACAGATATAAGACTAATAAAGTTGAGCATATTTTTCCATCTTTAGATTAGGAATAAAACCGGTTTAATATAAATTTTAATGTAAATCATATTGTTTTCATAGAAATCGATTTTAATATAAATCATACTGTTTTACCTTTACTGCTGTGAGGAAACTGCACAGAGAGCCTCCAAAGTCTGTGCAAGTGTCTGTATAGGATCCTTCATGTGCAAGATTGGGCCAGTAGCGCACGGAACCTTCACTGGTAGCAACCATTATTGCTAGAGACTTGAAGTGAAAAAGCAATTAACAGAACAGGCAAGATGATTATGATGATAATGATAATATTAAATCAGACTGCAGCTTTAACTAAAGCATGTTATTTTACATATCAAGATTGTGGGTGACAAAGACAGGAGAAAGTAGTAAATGCATATGGATGCACACTGACAAACGTGAAACTGAATCACAAAAACATTCTGCAGCACAGCTTAATTTGTGCAGGGAATGTTATACTTGTTTATTTTCCTAATGAATATTTCCTATGCTTCTTGCTCCTGATAATTCAGGGTCTGCTGCTGCAATGCAAACAAAACCTACAGTTGTAAAACAGAAAAGGGCCAGTGGAGAATTTCAGATGCCAAGAGCTAAAAGCTACTAAGGAAGACTTCAAATGCAACTATAATTTAACAAAGAAACTGCCCTAGTGTTTTTAAGAGAAATAACAAATCACATGGTGGCTCTTCTCTTCAAAGGCATAGACCTACAGTGTAACTCAGGAAATCACAGATACCAAATTAAAAGTGTGAAGCAAGACACTGTTCAGGTAAAGATTTAGAGAAAAGCATTATACTTAATCTATTGGTTGTTAAAAAACATGTAAAAATCACAGAACAATAGAACTGTAGCTGGGAGTTGTTATTGAGCTCCTTGGAGTTTTCTAACCAATTTTTTAGTAGACACTGACTTTCAGTTCACAAGCTAAAGAACAATGAAATTTTAAAATACAATAAATAAAGTATTAGGGTTAGGTGTATTACTTCCTCTTAAACTTCTCTGGATATTATTAAGTCAGAACATTTCGGGTTTTGTGAGATAATCCCAAAATACTAAGATTGCTTTCTATCATCTGGAAGAGTAACAAAACAATAAATCAAAAGAAAAGATCCTATTACATATTCTGTCCTGCTGCTTACTTCCAAGGACAGCTTCTTAGCCAGTTTTATCAGAGCACCACATATATTAGCTGAAATCTAAGCTGAAAATGAGAGGTTATTTTCATGACTGATAGTAATGGGCACCTTAACACACTTTCAGAACACAACCGATCTTCGAACCTCACCCACTAGGACAGTAATTTAGAAAAAGCCACTTTGGAAACCAATCAATCAAGACAGATTAAGTCTGTCCTTTCAGTGTCAGCTTCCTTACAAAGACCAGCCAAGAGAGGGTGCTGGGGTTTGTCTCTCCTCTATGGATATTGGGAATTAATTCACTGAACAATGTTTTCAGCCAGCACTTAAACTGCACTTGGTCAGACCCCATTTCTGATTGCCCTGGTGTGTATTAACACAACACCTCTTAGTTCACTGTATTTTCGTTTGTTACGAAAGCATGTCAAGTAATCCTTGGGAAAACTATTACTTAATCTGATCCTATAAGATGCACACGGTGCAATTTAAAGGGACCAGCAGAAGTTTGTTTGCTTCAAAGGTATTTACTGCTAACTATCAATCCTGACCTTTTGAATAGATCACATATAACCATATGTTTTCAAATACTTTGAATATACCCTTTTGATTAAAAAGAATATATTCAAAGTTATTCTTAAAGTGCTTTTAAACACTAAAATTTAAAATTTGATCACCTGAAGAGAAGGTGCTTCACCTGAAGAATTGAGACAAGATATAGCTGCTAAATTAGAACTCCATGGGAAGTCACTGGGTGGCAGCTGCAATTCCTTGCACAGAGATAACTGGAAGAAAGAAAGAGATGTCATAACAAATACGAGACTGGAAGAACTTATTCCTCTGCCACAAAATCTTTAGACTTTTTGACCCTGCAAAAAATTACATTTCAAATAATCCAGACATTGTGTAAGGGAACCAAAAAAAGTCACAAAACAATTTCAACAAGGTTGTCACAACCAGCAAACAACTAAAAAACATCTTCAAATTTTCAAATATCACTGGTTTTCTTTATTTCTGAGTGTTTCCCACAACATTACAATACTGGATTATTTCTATTGGAGATTATTTGACTATTCCTTAATACAATATTCTAAAAAATTAAACTAGAAATGCTTGAGAAAGCTTATTAGATACTAACAGGATAGAGAGGGGAAATGCTCCTCGCTCCCCTACACCCTTGAAGTTAAACAACCAGAAAAATTTTAATCCCTTGGAAAATCTCTCCAAGTGCCAGAATGTGTATACCTGACACTCCCCTGCAACTGCAGGACCTGTATAATTAACATACATTGTCCTGATTGAAAGAAACTGATTTTGTAACTACAGTTTTTCTCTGACCATCAATCACTGAAATGATGCTGAAAGAAACACTGTCCAGAGGGGATACAAAAATTCTTGACCTAAGAAATCCAGGTGAGACATATGTATAGTACCTCTGAAACTACCTGTGGTTTTGGCGTATGTTGCAAATTGAAAATTGGTCCCAGAATAATCTAAACCCATCTCTAACACATCAACAAGATTTTAATTATCAAAATAAGCTTTATCAAGACTATCTAACCTAAGAGCCACACCCATTAAAATACAAAGAATTAACTTTAGTGTCAAGATGACAAATAAAACTGAAGAGAGGAATATAAAAATTACAAGCTCTCTCAAAAGCTTGAGTTTCAGTTACTGTTGTTAGCATCGATGCCTTGAGGAGCTGGAACAGAGGATACACACAGAGTTGAGGGGAATAAAATGGGTATTTATTGAGAGGCCTACTAAAGGCCTACAAAAGCCACACCCTAGCAGTATGAGTGCCACAGTCGTGGTCCCTGCCTGGATGGCTCCAAGATGGAAGCAAAGGAGGGCTTGGTCACAAAATCTCACATTTTTATAGGTTTTGGTTCATTTGCATGAACCCGCCCTCCTCTCTCCACGTTGTTTATGCTTAGGGCCTGAAGTTTGCAGAAACTGTCCTTGAGTTCTCAACTGGAACAGGACTGTTTTGTCTTCATCACCCTAGCACATCAGAAAAGCACATCCAAGCAGAATAGAAAAACTTAAAACTTAAGGCATCAGCATGACTTCATATAAATCCTGCTGCTTTTGGGGGAAAACCAGACAAACTCCAGTTGAAAAAACTCCAATCCCATAACTGCATAACTAGTTGAAATAGCATAAAATACAGACTTTCCATCTTGGCCCTTCCATTACCTTAGCTACTGCAGATTGACCAATCTTCCAAATAATCAGCCTTTCCTTATGAACTAGCCAGGCCCATCCACTTTCATCCACTTGAACGCTCAGCTGGTCATCAGCTACATAAAAAAGTAACTTTTTTAAAGCATTCGGATTTTTAGAACACTTTAATTGCAGAATAACCTTTAAACCAATAAACTTTCATTCTTATATGAAAATAAGAAATATTTTCTATTAAATTAGTTTCCATGTTAGAATTTCCATCTATTTGATTAACATATTGAATTACTACATCTAGTTTAAAAATTGATTTGACAAACCTTCAACCTCTGAGAATGAAAAGACAACCCTAAAACCCATTTTCATCTATTTAGAGCAGATTATAATAGCTTTGTAAATCGCTCAACAATTTTAACATTACTTTAAAGATACATATATGGTTCCTCTTTTATCTATTATAAAGGAAAAACTTATCCACTGAGAAAAAAATTGCTTAGGAGACTAATTTTTTGAACTCAGGCAAAGATTTGTATCACCATTGCTCTTGGAAGAGATAACAAATGGGAATTGAAATAAAGAAAAAAAATTAAGCATCCACTCTAGGACACAGCAAAATCAAGACATGTAAAAAAGGTGAGAAAGAACTAATAAGTAAAAGTTACTAAAAATCTACTATTAGCTTTCTTCATACCCTGGGTTTTTTACAATAAATTGCATTAGCAGCACCTGAAGGATATTTCCATGCATTCACACCCACACGGGTATTATTATAATTATTGTTACATAGATAACCAGGCTGGATTCAAAGCAAGGTACAGACATTTTAGCTTCCCTTGCAAAGTCAGTATTTCAATGGCATTAATGACATGTTAAGAATTCTCTCACCTGTCAATTTTCATGGAGAAAAATAACATCATTCTTACCATCAGCCTTCTTCAGGGCTTCCATAACCTTAACAGGCAGAGAGGATCCAAAAGCCTTAACATCATAGTTAATAGTCTCAGTTGCCGTAGGAAGCTGGATAACTCTAGTAGGAGTCGCTCTTAAACAAAACAAAAAGCTAACTGTAAACTTTTTATTGCTTCTTCATCAGTTTCAGCAGACATTTACTTCATGAGTATCCGTTTAGAAAGAGATTTATGTAAAATAAAGACGATTCCACTGGAACACCACCTAAAGCAATAATTTGGTTGCTTCCTTACAAGTTGCTAGCTGTCCTCAAATTTTTAATTTTTAAGAACTGACTTTGAACATGCATTACTCCACCAGCAAAAAACTCACTGTTCAGCTTCTCCACACCCTGGTTATCTACAGAATAAAGACATTCACAATGTCAGAAGCTCAGCAGAAGTTCTTCCCTGACTGCAGGGCCTACTTCCATCCCTAGCTCTGGCATTGCTGGGCAGTGCACACTGTGTTTATGTGCAACATAAACATCCATGGCAGCTTGGATCTAACAGCACGTCCACCATCCTTAGTTTGCTGTGGAGACTGCATTTCCCACCTGCTTCACAATATCATCTATAAAAGCTGCTTTGCATCTTTCCCCACGTTCTCTCTCTGGAACAGTACAGGCCCGTGTTATCTTTTGAACACAATTAGGTGGGCAAATTTCTCTGCTTTCGGAAGTTACTGCCCTCCTTTTACTTCTCACAAGTGAAATGATGTCTCAGACCTCCCCGTATGAAATGGCAAAAGTTGATACAGAGCTAGTAGACAACCCTGACACCCAGTTTGCAAAAATTATTAAGCAGACTTGAAGTGAAAGTTCCCCAAAACTGAACATGGGCGATCCTCTTTATCTCAACAACACAACAAATAGCTGCTCCTGAGAAAAGAGATTATGAAGCCTGAAACTGATCTGGGACTCATGCGGTATATCAGTTTTGATCCATATGGAAGGGTGAAGACAGAGAAAGAAGCTGGGGAGAGGGGAGGGCGTGAAATGCCTGAACTTTGACTATTTCACCTTCTTTTTAAATACGGAAGTTCTTATTACTTTCATACATCATACTTGTATCACACAGGGACACATCTGAGGAACCCGCGAATTCAAAACCTAGTAAGAGGAACTCATAACGCTAAACACGTGGTACCGCATGCTTACGGCTTTAATATCAGTACTATAATGTAACCCACACCGGCCCGAGCACCTCACAACTGGCGTTAGGCCGGCTGCGCGGCGAGGGGCGGGACTCACCGCGCCGAGAGGGAGCCGCTCCTCCGCGCCGCCGGCGAGAACAGCACCGGCGAGGCGGCAGCCGCCACCACGGGCAGGCCCTTCTTGCCGCCCGGCCGGGAGAGAGGGCTCGGCGCGGCGCTGCCGAGGGTCCTGCGGGCCGAGCCGCTCGGGGTTCGCGGGGAGGCGGGAGCCGACGGGAACATGGCTATGGATGCGGGAGCAGCCCGGACCCCCCGCTCCCGCCAGGCGCCCGCTGAGCGCGTCACCGCGGGGCGGAGCCGCGCGGGAACAGCCGGGAGCCGAACGGAGCCGAGCGCGTCCTGGGGGGACTGGGAGGAGCCGAACCGCACCGGGTGGAGCCGAACAGAGCCGAGCACGGCGCGGCCCCGCCCCTGCCGGGGAGCGGCGGAAACCCCGCGGCAGCCGTGCAGAGCAGCTGGCCCAGCCCTCGGTGCGTGAATGGCGGCTCTGGCTCCGCCTGGGCGCTGCTCGCCGTCAGCGCCAAAGCGAAACACGGGCCTCTCCCTCAGGTGTTCCTGAAGCTGTGCTTGGTCCTTCGGAACCTTCCCAGGCGGATTCACAAGAGTGGGTTTTGGTACCATTCCTCACTGAGTTCATGCGATTAGCTGGCGCTGAGCAGCTGGAGCAGGGAAAGGCTGGATATGATCAAAAAGCAGCTGTTCAGAGACCATTTGAAATTACTTATTTTCCACTAAGAGTTGCCTTATCTTTAAAACACCGTATGCATACCTGTGTTTGTCCCCAAATGTCTAATTAATTAAATAAATGAATACACAAAACTATATTCCATGCAAACCTTGGCGCGTTTCACATCTCTGGTACATAACAACCATGCACCACAGCTATTCTAGGGTATAAAAATAGATTTTAGCCTTCAATGGGAACTAAATGCTCAATGGCATTGGTTTACATGAAAAAGCTTTCAAAAGGTAAGTATGTCCCAGCGTCTTGGTGAAGAAGTTGAGTTGAATGTGTATTATCAACAATGCAAATCAGTTAAGATAAAATTAACTAAGAATATATTAAAAAAAGTCGCATAACTTTTCAAAAATGTGTTCTTTGATAATAGATTCAGGGATGTAAGGCTTTCTATGTGGATTGTGGTCCCCTAGGACTGAAGCCAAATGCAGATGAGATAAACTTGAGATGGTTCATTTTGGCAGGACCGAAGTATCAGGCACCTGTCAGTGCTTTGTCTTCTTCATTCAAGTTAGCTCCTTTGGCTTTGAGTTTATGCAAAAAGCAAAATACCAAAATTTAGTGGAGCATCACTATATTGTTACATTAATATAGTATCCTTCTATATTGCCTTTTTTATACATATGATGCTAAATCAGCATCTTACTGTCACTTCATCAAGACAAACTAAATCAAACCAGGAAATGCACAAACAAACAGGCAAATACAGGAAACTCTGGAAGAAAATTCAAGACTACATCCACATTTCCCAACATTCATGACTGGTGACATTCAAATTATTTTAAAAATGGAAAGCTCCTCTTCACAGCTCATTCCTAAAATATTTAAAATTATGCAGCATGAACAGTTGTGTTTTGCTGATTGAACCCTATCTATATACAGCTACAGTTCCTCAGGGAATTAGTCGGCTTCCTTTTGCTGTCTCAGCCCTGTAAGAGCTCCATCTTCAGGAGAGAGATACAATTCAACATTCAAATCTCATTTTCGACAAAGAAATAAGTTGTACTGATACCAGTTAGAGACTTAACCAGTTTTTGACTGTCTCACCAATATCCCAAGGAGTTTTTTGAGTGGTTCTAACTCGAATAAAATCTGCTAGCCAATGTACCTGTTATGACAAACATTTGCCTTTCAGTGGACTAGAGCTTTTGTGTAGCTTTTCACACTTCTCTGTTGGCTGCAATACCTGCCAGGACAACTACTGAACAAAAGACATTAAACACTCATTCAGTTCAGCTGCAAGTAATTCCTGTAACCCGTGCAAATACAGGAATAAAGGGGCTCGTTAGATCTCATGTAAGGAGAAATCACATGAGTGAAGATTAAAGATGCAAACCCCTCTAAATACATTAACTAATAGTCAACATTAAAATTAAACATTGGGTCAGGAGTATTTTTTGCATATCTTTAGTACAACATGCTTCTAGGCAAATTTAATCTGAAGATAAAATCAGATCTGGATGTAATTTTATTTCCATTCTCTAATATTTTCACTATATTCCATAAGGGGCCATTAATGGCACTAACATTTTAAGCATGCCTAGCACTAGGTATGTTAGCTATTGCCAATAAGGTCTTCCAGCAACAAGTTTTCCTAGCACGGGTGAGTTTTAATCTGACCTGGGAAGTTTCTAGCTTTTTAAAATCTCCTTGTGGGGTTTTGCATCTTCAGAGATTCTATTGAAAGAGACTCTTCAATCAGAAACATGAGGCAAACTCTTCACTGCCAAACATATCCCCCTGAAGTTATTAAAATCAATGTAATGCTGCTATTTTACTAGTCATCCTTGAGAAGGTTGTTTCCAATTAAGTAGTTAGGCAAAATTCATTATTTCTATCACTGAAATTTTAATTAACAATACAAAACTTACATACGCCTTTAAAAAAAACAAAAACATATATGGGAGGTCCTGTCCTTTTGGATGTCATCTTAGAAAGGAAATGAAACTAAAGAAATGGGAAAATAGAAAAGGGAAGAAAACACATGCAAATTTTAGATTTCCCTATGTGACTTCATATAGTAATACACTTCCTTTGTCCTTATGTAAAGTTAGTTTTTTTGTTTGGTTGCCTTTCTTTCTCCGTTGGGTTGTTTGTTTTATTAAAGAACTTTCCTCCAACTCATGCTTTCATACTCTCTAATATGTGTTTTAACATGTAATTCTCTACAGGAACTGCAGATGGCGATCATAGTCAAGTTCAGAACACACAATCACATTTTGCAACAAATGGTAACTGGAAGCATGGTGCAGTGGAAGTCAGACAGAACTTATGGAGTGTGTTAGTGTCACGCATTTTTGAATTCCAGCATTTTAAGACTACTGACAAACACAAAACACGAAAGTTCCTTGGAAAGAGAGAGACAATGATATGAAAATGATAAGATTGTCATTTAATTACCTTTAAAATACTGAACTTACTTGAGAATGGAGCACATCTTCATACATTCCATTACAGCAAACAAGATTCTAGACAGTCTCAAAGTAACACAAGCAGAAAAATCTATGCATTGAAATTATCTCAGTGTGACAGATACTTTTAAAAGTTACAATAGTTATTAAAAAGCTTTCAATAAAAAGTTTAAACACATTTAAGTTTCAAAAGAATATTTTGTACATTTTGGAAAAATATAACATTTACTTTACATAACTGAAACATAAATTATAGTCTTTGTAGTTTTTAAGTTTCCATTATTCATACGTTGTCTCATACATTTTCTTTTAACATATTCTTTTCTCTGGATTGTAAATCTAATGCAAAAGTATCACTATTCTGAAGAAAAGCTTGTTTCTGCATTAGTTTCCTGAAAAGTCCATTTGGATTTGCAAGTAGTTCCTCATGTTTCCCACATTCAAGAATTTTACCCTGGCCAAGGACTGCAACGAAATCAGCATTTTGGATAGTAGACAGACGATGAGCAATAATTAGGACTGTCCTCCCTTCCATCAGCCGGTCCAGAGCTTCTTGCACTAGATACTCATTTTCAGCATCCAAAGCACTAGTAACAAATGGGGTAGGGACGGGAGAGTGGAGGATATTTGTTACTGTAAGACAGGTTGGTTTTGTATGCATGAGGCTTATTTTGCCAAAATTGCAAACCCTCTCTATTTGTGGTAAAGATGAACTGCTGGAACTGCAGGAAAGTTTTGTGAACATGCTCAGTGCTCACATCCAAGTTATAGGCATTACATATTCTCATATGCAAAAGTAAGCATGGAGAAGTAACACCAAATTAAGTCAGTGGAAAAAAAAATCTGTTACACTGCAAAATAGACCTCTCTCTTTTACACTAGGATGTAAGTTAAAAGATACAAAAAAGCCTTAAGTAGATGTTTCAAAAATCATGTCACATATTATGAATTTAACTCCATGAAAAATTACAGTGCACCAGCTATCCTTCCTGCTTTGCAAAAACAGCTTTTATTACAGGTCTCCTAACCAAGTCACACATTCCAGAAGGCACATTCCTTCTTGTGAGTAGAGAGCAATACAGGGCTAGCTAATGTATAATGACATGGAGAGGGAGGAAGGAAGGGAGGAAGGGAGGAAGGATTCCCAAATCTGAGTTTTACAGGTACATAATTTCTAAGTTTCTATTTCTTTTTCTTCTTACCTTGTTGCTTCATCTAACAGAAGAATTTTAGGATTCTGAAAAAGAAAGTAAAATTGGTTGTAGTAACAATTAAACAAGATATGAATATTTATATCAAAAGAGAACAGGATTCATATAGCTTAAAACTCCAAATAAGAGCATCTACTTCATCGAAAGAACTGAGCATCATTCTAAGAAATCTAAATGCTAAGAGGACAAAACAGAAACAACACTCCTCCATTTTCAGATTTTTCAAACTAAAATAGCAGAATACTATTCCTGGATAACCATTTGAAATATACAAACTAAACAGTGGGAGATGATTTTTAAGGCACTCTTGGCAGCACTATGGTCAAAAGTTCTACATTCTTATGTGGCTTTTTCACAGATGCTCAGCTACCCTCTGCTTGCAGTCGGTCTGCTATATAAAACTGTCTTAGTAACTGAAAGTAACAAAGCCCTACCAACGAGCAGTATTTCACTCACAGGTAAAACACATAGTACTTAAGAACTAGCATTTAAGAACTTCTCCCAGTAAGATTACTAAAAAAAACATATTGCCAGCTCTCAAATCCCTTAGAAGAATTCACTGCTGAATTACAGAAAATAACCCAAACTTCCCTGAAAAAGTTGAAAGTAAAAGCTTTAAACTTTATCTGGGACAGATGGGACTCCATTGCACCCCCAGCTATCCCAGTATATCAACTACTCATTTATTTTTTACAACCCTTTTACTTCTACAACATAAACTCTTTAATCCCATGAACCATATAAAATGCATGGCTTGAAATACAATCAGCTATTCAGCATATGTGGTAAAAGAGAACTGGTATGATGAAATTCCTATTAATCTAGCAGAATTGGGCATGCCAGGATGCTACAGACACCTGTGCGGCTTAATGTGAATGTAAACTGTGCTCAGCAAGGATCAAAACTTCCAGCTGAGCATCAGCACCAAACTGCCTTCCTGCAAGGCTCAGTGGCTGTCCCTGAACCAAACTCTCTGTAGTTCTGATCCTCAGAAGCTCCCTCAATGTGTGCAGCACAGATCCTGCTCTGAAGCTAGACCCATAACAATCTTCAAAGAAAAACATGACACTGCACTGTGCCTGAAATATCACCTTGTCCCAAATCCCTCAAAGCTAAGACAAGGCATCTGAAGTACTAGTAAACTGCAACCCAGAAAAACTAAGGCACGAATGATAGAGATCTGAACAGAGGCGTGTCATATATACTTTTAATAGTGCCACATTCTTAAAGTCTTCCTTCATCCTTGACCTCATCTTATGGAAGTGGGCCATTATACAATGATTTAACATCAGTCTTGGCAAGAACTACCAAAAAACATGGCTGAAAGATAGAAAGAAGTACTGACATTAAGTAAATTGTCACCAGTTAAGCCATTCAGCCCTTTCAAACTTCAGTATATAAAAGATACAATTTTCCCTTTTTAAGATATTTTCCTACGTCTCCCACTGAAACACCTCCTCCTTGTTAATCCTTCCTGCCTCCCCCCAGGAAGTAGTTAAATAAACCAGTTTGGGTGCTGGCTTACCTTGAGCAGAGCTCGAGCAATTGCAATTCGTTGCTTCTGTCCACCTAGGGGAAAAGAATCAGTAAATTGAAAAAGGAAAACAGATGTCAGGTAATTTTCACTGAATGCCTGGGCTGAGCAGCATTAGGCCTATGTACTTTAGTGGGGAATGGAGGTGAAGGGAGGATTCTTTTAATACTTATGGCAGGCTACAGCTTGGAGAAAAACATGGTAACAAAAAATTACGGAATCTTTACATCACTCAATAATACCAAGATTTTTAAAATAAGCAACATAAAGATGTACCTGAAAGCAAAATGCCTTTTTCTCCAACAACAGTGTCAAACCCTTTCGGAAAATCTCTGATAAAACTAGCAGCATTAGCTATTTCAGCAACTTTCTGAATCTCCTCTGCAGTCACGGTAGAAGGATCCTCTGCACCATAGGCAATATTTTCAGCAATAGAACAGGAGAAGAGAATTGGTTCCTGACGAATGCAAACACGTAACTAATATAGTAGATCTGTAATTGTATGCAGTTGTTATATATTATGTCAGACAACATAAATCCCACTTACAAGACCCCAATTACAATATCCATACAAAGAATACGTAAGCTAGAGTTAACTGAATTAAAGACTAATAAAAAACCTCCTTCCGTAACACCAAAATGGACAGGGAAAACCAATTAAAAATTAAGTTGCTTTTTTAACTGACAAAACATAACTCTCAATTCCTAATACTTTAGGAAGAGTTTAGGAAGAGCTATACATTCAAAAATCAAAAGCTCTTCCTCTGTACTTTGCCACCTATCATCATACTGGAAGGGATGGAGCATCTGTCCTGTGGGGGAATGGAGCTGTTCAGCCTGGAGAAGAAAAGGCTCCAGAGAGACCTGACTGTGGTGTTTCAGGACATAAAGGGGGGCTCTAAGAAACATGGAAACAGACTTTTTAGCAGGGCCTGTTGTGACAGGACAAGGGGTGATGGTTTTAAACTAAAGGAAGGTTGGTTTAGATTAGGTACAAGGAAAACTTTTTTACAATGCAGGTGGCGAAATGCTGAAAGAAGTTGCCCAGAGAGGTGGTGGACGCCCCATCCCTGGAAACATTCTAAGTCAGGCTCATTCAAGGATGGGGCTCTGATCAACCACATCTAGTTGAAGATGTCCCTCCTCAATGCAGGGGGATTGGATTAGATGACATTTAAAGGTCCCTTCCAACCCAAACTATTCTATAATTTGCAACAATGATGATTCTTTCCTTAACTGCTACACAGATTTTATAGTATTATGTGCATTTAATTTGTATTCAAGCTTGCAACAGAGAACTGTGAGATAGGACAAGTGATGTAAAATAGGAAAATGTCTGAAACAAGGTGAGTGTGTTTAAAAAGTAGAGTCATGTTCTTTGAATACCAGTATTGACCTCCTACTGATAATTTAAATGGAATAGATTCTTTCAAAAAGAGAAGTGCTAATGTACCAACAGGAAAATAATTTTTACAAAAAAGCTTTTGGTGGCGTTATTACATAAACAAGTTATTTTGAAATGCAACAAATACTCAGTTACTCTTATACTTTTAACCAGAACATCTGCCTAACAGTTAATTGTTCTGTGAAGTATGTGGGGAGACAAATGAATGAACATTTTAATTGATGAAACAGTTTATTTTTAAGACACCATTGACTTAGAATCTGGAGGTTGCTAGGAAGGTGGCACTATAAAAGTAAGTGCCAACTGTGCTGTATTTTCATTCCTTCCTGATGGGAATTATGGCTTCCTGGAAACTGTAATTATGGAATTATGTTTTCCTGGAAACTACTCAGAGCACAGAAGGTCAGTTTTTTAAATGGCTGTGTAAAATATGATTGCGTGACTTCCATCAATATAAAAGGTAATTAAGTGTTAAGATTTTTCTCACTTCACCAAATTATAGCACGCAGTGTAAATTACACAATTTACAGCAATTTACCTTCCAGCATCCACATGCACACTTGTCTTGTAAACTAACATTCTGGATCTCTGTGATTATGTAAAAACAGACTACAGAATACCGGAACTAGCTCTAAATACTCATTTTTAGAACAAAGCATGTGTAACAGCAGTTATGGTGAGATGGAAAGATTTCACCGAGAAGCAAGATTATGTCTTTTTAAAAAGAAGGAAAGTGAGAAAAGGCTAGTTGATCACAAAATTATTTCATCCACTTGTTTTTTTTTTCCTTACCTGACTTACTGTTCCAATCTTCGTCCTCAACCACAGTGGATTTAACTGACGGATATCAAAGCCATCAACGGTGATAGTACCTTAAGTTAGGAAAGAGTAAAGTCAAGTGTGTTTGAATGTACTGAAAAGAGTCTGAAGGAACAGCTGAGAATGACAACCCCTGGGGAATCACACAGTGCACAGGTGGATCAGAAACGCAAAGCAATGCAGGCACCACCACAAGGTAACCATACACCCCAGAAGGAAACAAGGACCTCAAGCACAGGAACCCTGTTTGTAAGGTTTATCTGAAATGCAAAGCATTAATTGTTGCAAGTGAGAGTAACACACAAACTATACCTGAGATAGGATCATACAGCCGCAGCAGAAGGGATACAATCGTGGATTTCCCTGTACCACTTGGGCCCACGAGAGCCATAACAGAGCCAGCTGGAATGGAAAGGCTGAAATCTTTGAAAATTGATGATTCTGGACGTGTTGGATATGCAAATTCAACATCTTTGAATTCCAAAGCACCTTTGAATGTGTCTTTGCCTAATGTGATTCCCTCTATATAACAAAAAATAAAACACAGAAATGTGAACAGAAACAAAAATTAGTTCAGCCCTCCTAGAACTTGCTTTACAGACACTCAGTAGAAATATCTATCTCCACATTCAATCTATGGATAACGGCAAGCCACAATTCAGGACCACAGTGGTTATATTTCAGCCATGAGTGAATCAGTGTGGTACACCAATCATTCCTGAATGCAATTTCAGGTTTCTCACCAGCACTGAACCTGTAGGTTACCTACAGCAAGAGGGAGACTTTGCATCTTGCTAATACCTAACCACCAACAACAATTACCTTTCATAGAATTATCTGAATTAGTAAATATACTATAAACAATTTAAACTTTGTCAATTAGGAGCAACGAAATAAAAAGGCATTGGTGAAGGCCAAAGTCCCGTTACCATAGAACACTAAAAGATAAACATTGCAAATCACTTACTGCCCTTTCACCGAGCCACAAAAGTCACTTGAAGCACCCTCCTCTGAACAAGAGCAGTTCCTGTCACTGGAATAAAGCTGCTGCTAGGTTTTTATTTTTGCCTTTCAGTGGAAATAATATTTAATAAATTCAAATACCAATCAGAGGCCTAACTCTTAGGCAACAGTTCAATGAAATGAAAATTTCAGTTTGTGAAATTTTCCATTACCAAAACCACCATGAATGAACAAGTACCAAAGTTAAATAAAACCAGCTTCTTTCTGGAACACAGCATTTGACTTAAACAAGTATCTTAATATCATTACTAGAAAAAGCTGATAAATAGTGAAGACAAAGAAACAAAATTTCTTCAAGCCCTGTTAAAACCCAGTGACACATATCCATACAAAGCAAATTAATTGGACAAGGGGCTGCATTCCCAAAAGTTCCCACTGACTTTGTGAAAACTGGCAGTGCTAGAGCAATACCCGAGTCATGTTTGTTTGTGCTAGAGAAGCACAGCTCAAACACTTAATTCTTTTCAGATGCAGCACACAAGTAATTCCCAACCGGCCACAGCACAGGGTAGCACATGCCAATGTTTGGTTAAACAGTAACTGTGGATAGGAAACAAAGACACCTATCAGTAGCAATCAAGATTTCACTAGTGCTGCTCTTTTTTTTTTCAGGTTTCCATTTTTTCTCCAGGCTTTCAGTTTAACGATAGGAGCACTGAAATGGAAAAGGCAAGAGCATACAATCCCAGATTCTTTCCTTGACTTTAACCTATGGACATACACATTATAATGTTTCCACAATAGCCTGTAAACCTCCTTTTGGGAAAAGAAATGTATTTGCTAAATCCTGTGTTATCAGCATAATCCTCATTATTACCACAGTAGCAAGTAATCACTTATCTTAAGTCTCAGTTCCAGTTATTGCACAGTCTATCCACAACCCGAAACACTGAATCTACTGCAATACAGGAAGTCTGCTACCACAAGTCCTTCCTCTATATATCACTGTAAAAATATCTAAAAGCTATGTACTTGTCTCTTGTTCGGATTCTAGACACAAGAAAAAAGACATTATTATTTGTTCCCGAGATGTTTGTCACCAGCAACAACCAGAGTTCTGCAAAAATAAAATTTAGCCCCCCCAAATAAGGAAGAAATGTGGGTAGTATTACTGCGAGGAGAAAGGTGCAAATCACTCCAAAAGCAACACCTGCTGTTAGCTGCACATCCACACTAACCCAAGAAGCAGAAGTTCCCCTATCAGCCTTACCCTTTACTTCCATTTATTCCCCAGTCATGCCTCAGTCCCTGATTCCTATGACAGAACAACTCAAGAACTCAGTTTAGTATGTCTTGCTGAAAAGGCTCAAACTGTGTGTTTGCAAGTTAGGATTCAAATCAAAATGTCTTACTATGGGCTGATTTTCACTGGAACAGTATGAAATGTTTAAGCTTGCAATACTCTTAATGAAAACCACCTGGTTTTGAAAGCATCTCTGATCATTTCTTAGCCATTAGAAATGAGCACAGTAAACTGTTTAGTGGAAATATGAGATACAGCCATCTCAGAGCTCCGCCCTCATCTCCTTTTTTTTCTTTCCACTCTTTTCGCTCTAAAGCTGAATCAAGAGGAAGTAGTGATGATATCAACAAAAAATTCCGAAAACCTAGAAATGACCATGCCCTCAGTCACATAAATTAAAAAGCAATATGATTTAAAATCATATTCTGAATTAAATAAATAAAAAATAATTAAACCAAAAGTAATTAATGAAGTTAAACTTTTGGCTTCTAAAATTTTTTATTAAAGGAATTTTTCATCATCTGTTTCCTACTTAGGTAAAGTCAGAAGGATTATGACTATATCTAGTTTCTTTGAAAAGAATATAAGTTAGTACTACCTTTAAGTGTTACACACATCCTCCTTAAGTATTGCTGACCCATAAGAGAAAAATCAGCCTTTAAACAGTAAAAAACCAAGCACTCACCATTAAATGGAAGTTGGGGCTTCCTTTCAATAAGTTCCCAAAGACGTCCACCAGCACCAAGTCCTTTCATTAGCTCAGAATAAAAGGAACTTAGACCTAAACAAAAAGCAGAACAGTATTATGCATCCATATGCAATGGAAGACATAGAAGAGATATATTATACTTCTCAGCAGCAGAAGGATCAGATGTGTAGAGGATCTTTTATTCCAATAAACTGTTAAATGTGTTAAAGCCTATTCAGTCTCATTGAGAGCTGCCAATAACCCTTATTCACCATTCTTATTTATATCTCTAAAACAAATGACTCTGAAGAAAAGAAAATGTTAGTATTCAGCTTATGTATGCCCTTTTTCATTCACCTGTCAGGAAGAAAAGCATCCAACTTTAGGAAAATGGCTTTGCATTCAACCAGCTATATTTCCAGGTCATTCAGTAGAACAGAGCATTCTGAATGCTCTCTTTCAGACAGGTTTACACTAATACAGGGGAGCCTGACTGAGTCAGCCACAGCGGAGAGAGGGCACAAAACCTAAGGCTGAAGTGATGCTTGAGAAGGTGTGTGGAGAGTGGACAATGGAAAGAAATGTGTCTCCCATGCCAGAACACGTCAAACGGTACTGGAGAAAGCAAAAGCTAAGGACAAGGCCTGCACATAGTACTGGGTCCCAGCTCTTAGCAGCTGTGTGAATTGTCTTGAAAGTAGCTTGGCCGAAGGGCTTTCCAGCTGACATAAACACAGAAACCAATATAGAACTAAAAAATGGAGTGGTACATAGATATAAAATGTCCAATTTCTTAAATTTTGGGTGCCTTTCAAAAGGACACTGATTTCATGATCTTTGAATTCCAACAGAATAAACATACTTACACTGTAAAGTCCTTACAATGTTAAGACTTATTTCAGGAGGGCAGAAAAACCAAGGTGCATATAAAAATATGTATATCTAAATATATATATCTAATGGATTTACTGGTTTATTTTTGCAGAGCAAGAAGCTCAGCTCAAAGTCATGAGTCTGTAAGTGTAGGCAGGGTGTTTCATCATGCTGCTGCTGAGGACTATCTGAAAGTTTGCAACACTAGCCATGGCGAGAAGCTGCCTGCTTGGAAAAAAGAGCCAAAGCATCCCAGAGCAGGGCATGGCAGGGGAAGGCATAAGCCTCACAGAGCAACTTCCAACTCAAACACTGAGGTTTGCAAATTCACAACTACTCATAAAAAAAACCCCTTATATAATATGGACAGCAAGTACAAATTAGAAAATGTTTCTGTTTTTCATAACCCATGTTCTGTGTTTGGAAGAAAACATGGCAAACTTACAACAAAAAGGGGCAAAGTCACAGATTATGAAGTGAAATTCACAGTTGTTGCATTGACTCCTACATGCATTGACGACATGCAGAGCAGACTTAGCATTTGGAAGATTTATATGCCTTGTAGGCATCTAGGAAGGCAGGCCCCTTGTGGCAAGACACCTCTGCTTCAGAGTCCCCATGAGAATGAGCTCTTTGCAGAACTACATTCTACAATAATCTGAGCTAGAATTTAAAAATATGTTTTTCTAGCAAATAAAAGTTAATTCAATTATATTTTTAGCACTGCTTCTAATCCTCATTTATTTAATATTAGCTTGTCCCACGTTTTCAAAGTGCCAGGTATATCTCCATTGAACAAACTTGAATGATTTAAGAAGAGAAGAAAGGAGGCTAGTAGTTGGAATGGGTGCCACTGCAATTCTGATATACAAGGAAGCAGGTTGGTTAGATTTTGCTCTCAAGCTCATCTTTGTGCTCCCCGTGATATCAGGCCTAGACTTAAAAAAGAAAAATACAGGCAAGTTGCATCGCCCTCCTAGCCTATCAGAAGTAACAGACCCATTTTAAAGAAGAATGCTTCCAGTAAGTCGTAGAGCTTCTGAGCAACTTATCTCCATTTTTGCCTGTATGCAGCATCAAGACAGCTCTGTCAAAAAGATGAACAGCTTGTTGCTGGGCCAGTAGATTACAGAGTGTGGGCTCCCAGGAGGAGTCAGTGAGTAAGGAAAACCAGAACGTTAGCACCGAGTGCAATATTCTGCTGGCACTTTGTTTACTCTTCCAGTTGAGGACACTCTATACTGAATTACAGCTAAATGTTACATGCCTTTCTAAATAGAGTATGCTTAACACAGACCCACATATTTTATTGCTTTATACAATACAGCAAGTATCTTAATTTAGACCTAAAGAAAACTAAAGTAATATATACTGTCACATGGACACATTGAAAAAACTTGACCTTTCTTTTGGGGAAAAAGAAGGCTAATATTAAGTTATAGATTATTATTTTCATTATCTCTTCAGAAAAAAAATGATGATTTCTTGAGGAGTTCATGGAAGACTTTTTTAAGAAAGCCAGATTTTTTAAGATCTTCTTCCCTCCCACCCCTATAATGACTGCAATGCTTTGAAGTGAAGAAAATCTGATCTCCCATTCCATACCTCCAATGCTTATGCCAACCCAGAAAGCATACATTAGGAAAGATGAGAGTTCACCAACTGTCATGTAGGCACTGCCCATTAGTAATCCTCCTTTGTATAACACTGAGAGGACAATTAAGTTCCCAGAAAGGCCAGTCTAAGGAAAAAGGAAAAGGCAGATTTTGTCACATACATCTTAAATTTCATCCTCTAAAATGCTGTTTCAGAACTTCCCTTGTAATGAAAAGAACTCTCACACTATAGGCTTTTGGAGGACTGAGGTAAATTCAATAATTCTAACATAAAGCCAGCCAACAGCCAGCCAGCCTTCCAGTGGCACTGTGTACCCAACAAGAGTTCAAAAAGCAAGCAACTCTTTTTTGGCTTTTATTTTTCCCCAGGGTGGAAAGGAACACTATTCTTAACCATCATTACCAAAGAAGAATTGATAGTCTGCAGCTATCTTCCAGTTTTAGAATTCAATTAGACAAACAGTTATGGAAAAATCCAAGCCTCCCTCCCCTACCTGCACACTCCCCACCTTCCTATGCATTGATGCCCCTCTCACTGGGGAGCCAAACCTCTAAATTCTAAGGGTAGGGGAATGTTTCCACTGGTTTAATTCCTTGAATAGAAAGTGCAGCCTCAGATAAGTAGTCCGCAGCTATAGGGTGTGGTGCAGAAATAGAGGCTTAAAGTGACTTTATCATACCATTTCATCTTGAGATGTAGTTTCACAGCAATTTAGACTGATTTAAGTCCAGTCTTCCCACAGCTTTATGTAGGTTCAGTTTATTCTTAATAATTTACTTGCAGATTTTTAAGTATCATCAGGAGTTTTAAAATAACTGACACTTTGCATAGCATGGTTGGCTTCCTTTCATTAAATATACTTACTGCTCCAAAGAAGCCTGCCCGAGCTAGTGCCTCTTTTTTAGCCAGCTGTAGCACATAATCAACTTTATTTGTATACTTCTCCATTTCAGCCATTTCTTGCCCAAAAGCTCGAACTGTTCTGATGTTTCCGATACGCTCTTCAGCTAACTGCATTGAAGCAAAGTACAAAACAGATCTCCACAGAGACATACAACTGGAAATGCTCACATTACAGAACATCTGAAAGTTAAACCAATATCACTTCACTAATCTCCTTATCTTTGGATAGCACAGGAAAATTTCTCATGCCTTCCCCTCCCCACCCCAACCCCCTTTTTAAAAAATTCTATTAAGTTAAAAGCAAACTGCATGCCCAGACAGTTTAAAAAAAAAACTCAAGATTGTCTTAAGTGCTAGCAGAGAAATACAAAAGTAACGTTAAAAAACACAGTGCACAACACCCATAGGGAAGTTACTATTCACAATATGCAATAACAATGTGGGAAGAGAAAAAATAAAGAATATTCTGTTCCATACTAAGTCATGCAAAAAAGCATGCAGTTATTTCCTAAAACAATTCCACTCATTTGATCAAAACAATGGTGGGAATCAATTTAGCCCAGCTACTAATGTCTCATTTCAACTCAGTATTTTAACTCCTAAACAGCAAAGTATTAATACTAAAATACCTCAATTGTGACCAGTTACACTAAGTTATTAATGGACATTGTGATGGTCTTAGAAGAAACAAGTTCCCCTTTTGTAAGTAAAAGTATGATACAAAAAACATAATTCTCCTTCTTTCATCTTCCATTCAACCTGAAAATTTGAATGGAACACAACAATTGCTTGTTCATATGAAGTCCCGCACCTGGTTTACAAAGGCACAAGCTTTCCACCAACACAGGAAGAAAGACAAACAGAAGAGGGCTAATCTTCCTTTTGCACAGTTCTACAAAGGACATCCCAAGTTTATAACAGCTGACAACTCTGACTATTTTAACTACAGCTTTCCTAATTATATTTCTATGCTTTATGTTTCCCCACCATAAGCCTTTGAGGAAAATGTTTAAGAAACAGGCCCCATAAACATTTAAGAGCTGACAGTAAGTCAAGCATCAGGGATGCATTTCAGAGACAGACTTGCTAGCAAGGGAAACATTCATTTAGGATGCTCCTGATAGCTTCAAGCTCAAAACTGTAATCCAAGAACAGTGGTTTTCAAACCCGGGTACCAACTGACATAGGACTTCATAGGCTGTTTTTTTAATGCTCTAACAAAACTAGAGCCTAAGCTCCTTGTAATTTCTTACATTTCCAAATTCTCAAGGCCTGGATTCTCTGTATTATATTGTTACAGACAAAGTAAGCATGGTTGGTTTTGAGATCTGTAAGTAAGTGTTACTGACATTTGCCTTTCATACTACTGAAACTTCGGGATCAGAACTAACAGCACAACTGTCTTCAAAAGATCCGTAACTTTAGAGATATTAACCTAAATACATTAGAACAACTTTAAAGTTAACTAGAAAGGTTACCTGTGTTGCTTCTGCAAGAGAATCTTGAGTTATTTTAGTAAGCTTTCGCAAGTATCTGCCATAAATCACAGCCAGGACAGCCAAGGGTGGCACAACGCTCAGTACAAATGCAGCAAGGCTAGGGGAAACAAAAAACTAGAAGAAAAAGGTATTGTCAGAGTTCAGCATTCAGCTTAAAAATAATCCCTGGAGTACTGAAGGGCAACTTCCCTTGCTACTTTTCCAAAACTAGTAGGGATTTAGTGCTGCCATGCTTTCATTTACCACGTTTTAATTTTTTTCCAGGCAAAATATCCATTTTTCCACAGCGTTTGGAAGGTTAGAACAAAGGACTATAAGCAAAGCCGTCTGGATTTCATTTCTAGCTTTCTCACTGGTTCACTGTGTGGTCTTAGCCAAGCATCTTAACCCGCCAGTAAACAGGCCTACCAGGAAATCTCTTGGGGATGCTGAAAGACATAAGCTATTACAGTTTCTAAAGTGCTTTCACAACTATTAAATAGATGGTGTAATAAAGAAGCTCTGAGTAGAGAAATACCATACAGTACTTCTGGGTAACTGAGAAACAAACAGATGGAGTCACCAGTACTCCCTAGCACCCACGAATGGGTGGAACACCGTATTTAATTTACTGCTGCAAAACTTATTGCTTGTAATGATCATCATCAAAGCACCTACAGAGGTTCTCTTCATAAGATTTACTGACATTAGATCTAATGTACTTTAATTTCAACTTCCTTTCTGTATAGAAAACAAAGATCTCCTGAAAGATTCAAAATAAACATAATTGAGAGGATTTATAATTATTTCATAATAGTATCCTCTTTCTTTTCTTGGCAAACTATTATAGTCCACCACTTACAACTATCTCATGGCTGTATTTTGAAGCAGAACGCATTATATAAAGTTATCTCACTTTTATCTATGGCAAGATAAAACCTTAGAATCCCTTTTTAAGAGAGTACAGAAAGCCATTCTTATCAGCAATTCTTATCAGTGACAAAATAGTAAAGCTTTAAAGCTTCACAGTGGAAACTCTTAACAGTTTCTAATAATGACAATATTGGATGCTTATTTTTATGAGGAGACTATTTGCTATCTGTTTTTAACTCCAGGTAGACAGCAGAAATTACTTCATTTAAGATAACTGCAACCAATGTATAAGCATAAAAAAATTAATGCCACAAAAAAAATGCCTCAAGAGAAGTCAGATGTTCATGTAATCCAACTGACCACCAAAGAATATTAATTGATGCCCTGCACTGAAGCCTTCATTAAAAAGGTTCCTACATAAATATATTCTTTACTGACAGACTAAAGCAGAAAGACTAATGCTTGTAAAAATCCTTGGCATTAATTAGATATGCAGTGCTGCCTTTGCTCACCTAGGCTTTAACCAGAATCAACCAACTTTAACAATTTTCTATCAGGCCCTTCATACCATATTTGACCTACAGCCACGGGAATATTATCATTGACTTTAGTATCTTCAGTAAGAATGGAATTCAACAATTTGCCTACTACATTCTGCTTGATAACTTTGGGTAGCAACAGTAGTTAATGTCAATCCATCATCCTCCAAATTTTGCTTGTGAGTAAACATCAAGTGGCTCGCTACAGACACATCACCTGTTGCAATAATCTCCATCTGTTGTAGATAACCAATGAAATACACTTGTACCCAAGAGCACGCCATTGTTCCTGCACTGACTCACACTCACCTAACAGAACTGACAGAAATGTGAAACTACAAGAAGTGTCAAGGAAGTAAGAGACCACCGTACCATCATTCCAACCCCCACAGATGCCTGTGCTCCTGCCCTGAGCCCATCTGAAAGGTTTTCAGTCACTGAACGGCCCAAAATGGCTGTATCTGAAGATAAGCGGTTTATCAGCTCTCCTGTTCTGGTCTTGTCAAAGAAAGCCGTTTCTTGCTTCACAATAGAGGAGAACATGGTTGCTCTCAAACGTTTCACAATTCTTTGTCCTGTCAAAAACATAAGTCAGTCAAGCATGGCACAAGCGACTTTACACAGACACCAACAATATAAAAATCACAGCACTGAACAAGGCACATTACAGAGAAGAGAGTCTGGTAAGATGTGTTAGATGAGATCTTTAAGATCTCACCTAACAGCAAATAAAAATGAGCAATCATTCCAGCATACTTATCTTTGCATTATTAGTTTACCTTTGCTCTGGTTAAAAAAAGCTACCAATTCCAAAACCTTCTCTTGGCCATTTCCAAGAATTTATTTAAGATCATTAGATATCCTGACTCTGTGAAAAACAAGATTACTCTCAGTACCACTTTTGCTTCTGTTTTTACCTGCAGTCTGCATGAGGTAGACACGAGCAGCATTAGCAGCAGCACCACATAAAAAGATTCCACTCAGCAAGGCACACAGGCTGGTCAGGCTGTCAGTGAAATCCTCACTGGGATTTGTATAAATAATGTCAATAACTTTTCCCATAAAGAAAGGGGCTGACATGGTAATGGCACTGGAAACTGCCAGAAAGCCAACAGCAGCTGCAAATCAACAAGAAAAAGGAAAGTTATTCTGAACTTACGAGATTGTTAATAGCACAAATGAAATGATTTTTCACTTGAAACTTCTATTAAGCTTGCAAGTGCCAAATGAAATAATCAGCACTCTTTAACACCCAGGTCTATTTTAAGCCACTGTATAAATTAACTTAGGGAAGGCACATTTTAAGACACTGAAAAGCCTCTGTATACAATCGCAGCCCTAGAATCGCTTCTCTTGTCTAAACTTCAACACCACCATCCAAAAAGGTTAGCTTGCCACAGGTAATGTCCTTAGAGAGCATTGACAGTTACCAAATTCTGACACACAAACCTTTAACTCCTCTGTGGTTTAGGTTTTATTATTCATGATTATCACTCTGTGGAAGCTTCCAGTTGTCTGCTTTTGAGATAACAAACCAGAAACCAAAAAAAACCCCAGATTTGATTTCCTCTTAACTGATAAATTTTATAAACATTTTGTTTTACTCTTTACTATTGATGGTCTAAAAGAAAAGTAGTGTAAGCCTTAATTAGAAGTACATTTGCTGATAAGCAGAGCTCTTGAATTCCAGTTGCAGGATCACCTGTGGAACAGCCTGTGTAGCTTTTTGAAGGTGTATCACAAAGGATGAATATCACACTGGACCAGAACTTAGCCTTTTGAAATTAAATTTACAGAGAAATTTCTTGAGCCAAGAACACAATTTAATTCTAAAAAGGCAAGCCAACTTGGAAGGCTGAGAGCTAGAAAAATCACATCTTCATTGAAAATTGAACAAACTTGATATGAAAACCACTGAACCACAACAAACAATGACATTTATATAGCATCATTTTCCAAGAACCAAGCACACACTTAAAGCAACCATTCATAGGATTGCTGCAAAACTACTAGCAAATAATGCCTTTGAAGACAAAAATATGCTGTACTGAAAGTCCTGAGCTTCTTGTATCACTTCTATGACAAAGACAGCAGCCAGCCTCCCTATTACACACTGCTGTAAGCAGTATTTCTAATACTGGACACAGATGGTTTGATGCCTCTTACTACCTTCACACACATGTGGAAAGCTTTGTTTCAGTTTTTACTTGAAGTCTAAACACATCTGTGTATTTGTAAGGAAGAATTCAGAGTACAAAAAATGCACAGCTGCAGCCTTGTGCTTCTAAGTCAAGATTTGTTTGCAATCTTTCCCTTGAGTTACAGTCAGGCCAGCAAGTGTGTGAAAGATACAGGATTTGGATCTTTAACTTGAAGCTATAGAAACTATAAGAAACAGAGGAGAAAGTGAAAAACTTTCTAGCGCAAACTTATTGATCTATGCCATAGGCATATCTCATAAGGATATATTACTTATTAGCTAAAAATTCATGAATGACCTTACTAACAGGCTGGCAGCACTGGTGTATTCAAGCTGTGAAGCAGCAGGGAAAAATCCAACAAAACCCAGGTTATTTCCTGTCAGGAAAAGCTGGTTGGTCTCCAAGGCAGCTGGAGATGGACAAAAGCATTGATTATAAACACAGTACTGCATGGCAGCTCCATCTCCATTAGTCCAGACAATTTCTCAGTTATGGATGTAACAGTACATATGAATTGCAGATATAAATATTCACAGAAGGGAGAGGACTGTATAGCTAAACGCCTCATATGTTTCTGTCTAGTGGCTTGAAGTTATCTTCAGTTCTTCTTCATTCAAACTAGGACAGGTTTCACTCTAATTAGTTCCAACAGCCTTAACTGAATGAAGAGCAAATACTAGTACCTAAAGCAAACTGAAAACTACTGAACTAAGCAACATACATGTCTTTATTAATTTAATCACAAATCACATGCAAAATAAGGTTCTCCAATTGAAACTCTCATGTTGATTATACCAGCAGACCAACTAGAAAACAGCACAGCTGCCAAGTGGCTGCTCTTTTTTGTTTCTTTTAAAATGTTGACTAGTTGAAAAAATAGGAACCAGCAAACACTCATTGCATTGCCTCCTTCAAAGGCGCTGTCATGGTGATAATTGGCTGAAGGGAGGAGTCCAATGTGTTCAGCAACCAGATATGAACACAGTCCAGTGACACTGAAGGTTGTTACTGATAGTAAACTCTGTAGTATTAGTTTCACATGACTTACTTTGTTACCCAAAAAATTACATCAAACAAAGCTTCCAAAACACACCCTTATGTTTTTTTAAGTAATATTTTTGTAGGCTATGAGATGACAATAAAGAAACTGTAAGGCAGATCAGTGGAACTTAGAAAACCGAGACTTCAAAGTGGCAACAAGAGCAATGACAAGGAGAGTTGGCTGCAACAGCAGCTGAGCAACCCTCTTGGAAATATTAGGCAAACATTCTGTTACTCTACTTGCACAAAAATGCAGATTGCTGCACAAAGTGATGCCTTTATCACCATTAAGATCAACACACTCTCTTTTAAGGCTGACATGGGCTTGCTTCCTGACAGCAAACCTGCATCTTCCTTCGAGGACAAGGCTGCCAACTGGTAAACCACGATGTTTACAAGCAATAACTAGACAGAGCTATCAGAAACATCTCTTCAGAATGTAGACTAAGTGACTCCAAAGAGTCATAAATTAATTTCCTACACACAAAAAACAATACCGAGACAGTGTATGTTTCTAATTTTGCTGGTTCTTACCAGAGCACCCTTCTCAACCAGGATAGCACGTGGAAGTGTGTGAAGACAAAATACTTGCAAGCCTGTTTGGTGAGGGGCTGTTCTGAAGACAAATACATAAGGATTTAACCTCAGATGAATTAAGATCTTTCAACCCAATCATGGATGAAAGACAGAAAAATGAGGTATTGATGAAATCTGGCAGTGCACAGTAACCCAGCAACAGGTCACAGTAGCTAGTTTTTACTGTTCCATAAGGTGCAAGTGCTACCTCCCGAAATCTTTTAGCTATTGTATTGGTTTCCTTTAAACATGGGGGACTGGTGGGTCAGAAGCAAGCTTTGGATTTGTGAGAAATATCCTTCTCCCAATAACAATGAATTCCTGTCGTTTACTGGTTATCTGTGAAGTTTTATTTAGTATGTGGGGAATCTTTAAGCTTAATACTGACTGGCTTTCCTCAAGGGCATTTGGAGTGACGAATAAAACTTACTACATTATCACGTGCATTCAGGAAGATTGGGCTCTTCAGTTGTTCTTTTATGGGAGGAAGATGCACTGGGAAATTTTATATTTGTTGGTCAAATAAACTTAATTTCCTTTTGGTGGACCATGGACCACAAAATTTTTGGGTATCAACCCTGCAAAGGGTCAGCTCTGCAAATACTACATGATAAAAATCTTTTTCCAGAGTACACTATGAGCACTTAATGATGTTCTCTATAGTTGTAGGTTAGGTATGAGTGGTGTGATTGTCTTTCTGTGTTAAAGCAAATTCATACATGGCATCTGCACTGCATCTATTATGCAAGAACCTTTTAGGACCACCCTCCTTACATTAAGAACAACTGTGTTACTGTGCTCAGAAAAAAAAATACAGTCCACAAAATGCTAGAAAGTAACAGAATAACTCTAGATTTAGAGGAGAGAGTACGGCTTCTCTTTTTTTATCGTGCTTTTAACAGTAAAGCATTTAACTCGTTCATTTTTACCTTGTATAGAAGACAATGTTTATGTCAGACCAACCTAGCTATTACTCCGTCTGTCTCCACAGTTCACACAAATAATGCAGCAACAACACTCCCCAAGGAAATCAAGGTCTAGGCACCCAACCGATCACAGTGATAAGCAGCTACTGTTTCTGCAATGTCTTACTTAAGTAGCTTCGTTAACAATTCACCACCAGTTTAAAATACACAACTGTCACCAATAAGACACATAAAAACAAACTTTCTGTGATAAAGCTACAAGGCTGCTTGGGCCTTTTGTGAGTTTCATACCAAACATTGACAAAATCAGAAGTAAAACTAGGGGGAGAAACAACAAAAAGCGCCTAGCCTTCCTTTTATTGGTGCACCGCACATGAGAAAACACTCAGTAAGTTACTTCTACATATACACACACACAGGAATTACGATTTAAAAACCACAAGAATTGCCTTCCAAAAAAATCAACGTGCATCACCTGGTGTAATTTTAAAGTAAAATAAAATCCGATTATGAATAAGGCAATGCTCTTCTGACTTAACTGAAATTTTATTCCATAGGAAAGCAGCTATTACAAACTTGCCAAAAATTACCAAATGAAACTTATGAAATAATATTTCTTGAATGTCTCTAAAGAAGACCTGAGTACAAAACAAACCTTCTTACTTGGTGCAAAGAAAGTTTTATAGAAGGAAAGGGCACACTTTGCCATGGGATTAAAAATTTCAGAGTTCCTTGTGCTTACTTTATAATTCAATACAACTATTGTTTCCTTCGAGTGTGGTTTGGATAAAGTGCAACAGACAGATTCTCACGGGGAGAAAACAAGGAGGCAGGAGGATATAGAAGGGATCATTTTGAAAAGGCATTTTTGTGGTCTCACACACACATATAGAAGGATTTAATAATTCCAACAGTGGCCCTGTCCTCTTCCCCAGGAACTGAATTTAACTGAAGATGCAGGTTTACCTTACCTGACTACACCAGATCAGCCAAAGAATTCCTACAACTACTTCTCTCCTTTGTTAAACCTGGGAGGTATTATGGGATTTACAAACTCCTAATCACTACACAAAACTATGGTCACTAACAGAGTGAATTCCCACCATAGTATTTAGTACCATAGTATAATATTCTTTTTATCACTTTAATTGCAAACCACAAAATTTAACACACATGTCCCATTTAAAATATATTCATAGCTCTACCCTGCTGTAGAAGTAACTGGACATGGAGCATATTACACTGATACTTTTTCTTTTTGGGACAGTATGACATTTGATACATTTATTTTCATTCGTAGGAGCCTCCGGAGGGTCAGAAGCTCCTTCTGCAAGAGGTGCTGTGTGCAGAGCACATGGTTCTTCCTGAGCCATTGGATGGTAAAGAGGCCCTGCACAGAGCAATATGGGACCTTCTCCTCTGGTGCCAATCACAAGGGAAGCAGGTCACCTTCACCTCTGTACCTGGACTTCATCAGCTGACACCACTTCCCCAGCACCAAGATGGGTGAAACTAGTCTTGCTCAACTTCCTCATAAATGATCCTCTGCTCCCACTGCCTTCCACTGTCCTCATGGCAACCACTTCACCTTCTGTGACTGTGAATTTCAGGTCACAACTGCAAGGAGCAGACAGATCATCATGGCTCGTGCCATATGGAATGCCAGAAAAGGTGCACAGCACTCCACACTGGTACTGCTACTCCCCTGTTACCAGCCATCAGTTCTACAAAATACAAAAAATCTGGAAGAACTCAAGCTTCCTGCAGAACTAAACAGCACATGTAGACCTCTGAAGAGATCTCACAGCATTTGCTTAACGGTTATATGGAGTTGAAGAGGAAATTAAATGTTTTACCCTTGGTTCATTGTTTCATATAGTGAAACCATTAACCTTCCTCTTTTTTTGAATGGAGAAAACCCAGACATACCAGGTTTTTAAGGACTACTTTCTCAGTACAAAGCTGCAACAGGAACAAAATGCAACATATTTTAATGTATTTTAGATACAATGCATAGATGCAATTTCCCTACAACCACCTACAATGCATTTTACCCACATTTGTTATCCCTGCACTCTATAATGACCAAAAGCATTTTCCCTGTTAGCTTTTCCATCACCCAACCTAATTACAACTTAACTACAACTTTTCCCTTAAGCAGGGTGTCAATAAAGGAGAATGTCACATAAATTCACTCCTCTCCCATAATGAGGATCTACTGAACTGAAAGGCAGTTTCATTTCCATATTTTTTCCATCCTCATTACTTGATATCATCAAGTTGTTGTGTTAGGGTTTTTTTAAACTTTAATTCAGACCATTTTGTTATCTCAAAAGACAAAACTGCATGTAGCTGGTTTTTAGCAACTGTGATAGCTGATTACTTAGATAAAACCGTCAGCAGATTGCACAGACTAAGGATACTTTGCTCTATTGTAAAACAGAATTAAAAACAAGCATACCCTGTGACAAACAAACAGGCAGCGAGTGCCCAGTAAAGTGAACTAAATTAAATTTTCATTTATTTAGAAGCCTTGGGTCCTAAAAGTCAGCCTTAAAATAACTGATTTATACACCTGATTACATTTAAATGGGAAAACCACAGACATTTAAAACTTCATCGTAAAACCAGCAGGTAGTCTAAAATCTATAAACATTCATTTGGATCCAGATTATGTTGGCTACATAATACAAACACGTAATGAAACTCTGTAAATATCCACTGTGAATAAAATCTTGTGCAAAGTGCTTTGTATTACACAAACCACCTCTTTATGTGTCTACCTACCTCACTTCTCTCAAATACCATTTACCCATTCCATGGGAACTACCTAATTTTTTACAGAGGACTAGAGGCCTCTCACCCATGAAATGGTGCATATGCCATCTGCCAAAAAAGATGCCTTAAAAAACCCAAAGCACATAATAATTTGACATTGTTTTCTCACCAACAGCTATTATCATATTAAACCATGAGAAGCAATGTAAAGAAAAGTTAGTTTATACTCTGTTGAAAGTATTGGTGTCACGGGTGTAATTTATACAACCACGGTGTTTTGGTTTTTGTAATTTATACAACCACGGTAGTGCACAGACACTAGAAAATAAACAATTATCAAAACATCTTACAAAAGTTCAAAGCAAAAAAATTTTTAGGTACTTTTTTAATTCGGGGGAGAGAATTTCAAATTATTAAAAAAAATTAAACGCATCAGGTTCCCCTTTTTACCTAATTTCATGTAGTCTTGGGCCCAAATTTATTGCAGGCAAATTGTGAAGCCAGCGCTGAACATGCACAGAAGGCATTAAAAAATCGGAACCGAGTTCTGTTAACTTTCAAAACTTTTGCCTTCCCTTAAAAAACCAACAGATTAAGAGATGGCAAAGTGAGAAGAGAGAGGCGAATGTATGGTTTTTAGCTTTTCACACGTATGGAAGGCTCGCTCCAAGATTCCGCGCTGTGCTGGGATGCTGCCAGCAGGGCCGGTTCTTCAGGGAAACACGACCTTCTCCTTCGCCCCGGCGGCGGCTGCTCCGGCCGCGCACCCCGGCCCCGGCAGCCCCTCCGGGCGGGGCGCCCGCCGCCCCCTCCCGCTCGGGCAAAGCCCTGGGGCGGCCCCGGTACCTGTCAGTCTCCGGCGCTCGGGGTGCGCCAGGGCCAGCAGCCTGCGAGCCTCGAAGCGCGGCGGAGCGCCCGCAGCCCCGCGCGGCGGCTCCNCTGCGGCTGCCGGCCTGCTCCCGGCCGCCACGGCCAGCGCCCTCTGCCGCCGCCCGGCCCGGGGAAGGCACGGGAGGGGGCCCGGGACTGCCGAAATGGCGCCCGAGAAGACAGACGGGACCTCGCTAACGCGTATAAGTATCTCAAAGGCAGGTGCCAAGAGGATAGTGCCAGGCTCTTTTCAGGGGTGCTCTGTGAGACAGCGAGGAGCAGTGGCCAAAACTGAAAGCATAAGAAGTTCCATCTCAATGGGAGGAAGAACTTTACGTTGAGAGTAGCAGAGAACTGGAACAGGCTTCCCAGGGGGCTTGTGGATTTTCGCTGTCTGGGGACATTAGAAATCCACCTGGACGTGTTCTTGTGTCACCTGCTCGAGGCGACCCTGCCTTGCCATGGGGTTGGACTGGAAGATCTCCAGCGATCCCTTCCAATCCTAACAAGTCTCTGATTGTTTGAGTCTGCCCTGCCCTGCCCAGGGATGGCAGAGACCCACCTGGGAGGGGACGAGAGCTGAGACAGCAGATCTCGGGAAAAGAAAGCAGAGACTTGGTCCCCTCCCCTGTTCCTCCCGTCCAGGCCCGCATAGGTCACAGTATCTCCAGCCATCTCAGGCTGGCCACCGGACCTTGCCAGCCTGTGAGCCGTGGGTTTGGTCTTGGTCCAAACAAGGGAAAATGTCCATCAAGAGGAGAGCTGCCTTTCAGGGACACCATGTGCCTGATCCCATGCTGAGGCTGGTGTCTGCAGGATGGATATAAACTGGCCTTATGTGCCCATGCTTGGGCTAGAGCCCACAGGATTAGAAAGACTAACAGATTCAAGCGGAAAGAGAGGAAATTTATGATAGATATTAGGAAGAAATTATTTATTGTACGATTACCCAGAGAAGTTCTGGATGCTCCATCCCTGAAAATGTTTAAGGCCAGCTGCAGTGGAGCTCTGGTCCAGCTGTAGGCATCTCTGCCTATGGCAGGGGAGTTGGGACTAAATGGTCTTTAAGGTCCCTTCCTACCCCTTAACATTACTATTTTCTTCACATATCACTGCTCAAGGTGTGAACCATTTACCAAACAATCTCCTGCCCCAAACCTGATTTAATAAACCGAGTCACGGCTTTCCTGAGGCCACACAGTACAAGCAGCCAGAGCAGGGAACTGACTGTCCTGTTTTCCCCACCAGAGTCCCCAGTATAGGGATACCTATACTTCAATTTTAAATTTTTGGGTCAAGCTTCTGTATAAAAATTAACATTGGTTTGTGAGACTAGTGGTTTGAACAATCACACTTTAAAGTCTACAAAGGAGTAAAATTGTGTTAAAAGATCACAAGAAGACATGAACAGTCTTTTGCTACTGCAAATGATATAGCCAAATTCCCAGTATTTATGGAAATTAAGGGGTTAGAATACCCAGCGACAGTGCTGAAGAATGGAGCTTCATCCTGGGAATACCACCGAAGTAGTTTCCCTTGATATTTGAGTGAATTAGTTTAACCCTCCCTTGATACTTGAGTGAATTTGCATAAATCTTCCTTGCAGAAGGCCTGCGGGACAAGGGCAGTAGCTACACAGCCTCACCCTAGCACCTGGGTTTCCTCCTTTCCCAAACTTCCTGCCCTCTGTAATGCTGCTCTTAGGCACCGCTAGGACTCTATATACTGTACATTAAATCACAGAATGGGTTAGGCTGGTAGGGACCACAGGGGCTCTCTTCCAACCTCCCTGCTCAAGCAGGGCCATCCTAGAGCACCTGGCACAGCATTGTGTCCAGATGGTTCTTGAACATCTCCAGTGAGGGAGATTCTACAATCTCTCAGGACAATCTGCTCCAGTGCTCGGTCACCTGCACAGTGAAGAAGTTCTTCAGGTGGACTTTCCTGTGGATCAGTTTCTGCCCGTTGCCTCTTGTCCTGTTGCTTGGCACCACCGAGAAGAGCCCGGCTGAATCCTCTTCACACCCACCCTTTAGATATTTGTACGTATTGCTGAGGCCCGCTCTCCGTGGTGCCTTGAGCCGAAATGCCGTGACCATTTCCCGGCGCTCGCGGGCCCTCAGGGAGCCAGGCCGGTGGGAGCGCGGCGCGCCGGGGCGCGCAGGCCGCCAGGGGGCAGGGTCGGGCCTGCGCGGGGCGGGTGTTGGCCCCGGCACCGGCCTGCCTTGGCGCTCAGCGCGACCGATCGATCTCTCGGGGAGCAGCGCGACGGGCCCAGGCGGGCGGGCCGCTCTCCCTAGGAGGGGCAGTGGGGCGTGTGTGGAACATGGGCTGCGCTCGCTCCATGCCTAGGTTTAGGGTGATTTTTTTTTTTTTTAGAGTAGTTCTCTCGCGTTGGAAAAGGCAGTGCAGCGCGTGGCCGCTTCCTGCGGGCCAGGAGAGGGCCCGGGCGGCGCCTTTCGGCGGGATCGTCCTGACCGAATCCGCGTTTCCCAAACAGAGGGGCGGAATCAGTTGGTTTGGGAAAGATCTCTGCGGTCCTCAAGTCTGCAACCTATGACCAAACACCACCCTGTAAATTAGACCGTGGCACCCGGTGCCACTTCCAGTCGTTCCTTAAATACCTCCAGGGACAGTGACTCTACCACCTCCCTGGGCAGCCCATCCCGGTGTCTAATCACCCGTTCTGTGAAGAAAATCCTCCTCGTGTCCAACTTTAAACCTCCCGTGGCACAGCTCAAGACTGTGTCCTCTTGTCCTGTCGCTGCCTTCCCGGGAAAAGAGGCCAGCTCCCACCTGGCTACATCCTCCTTGCAGGTGGTTGTAGAGAGTGATAAAGACACACCTGAGCCTCCGTAGGCTGAACAACCCAGTTTTGGAAAGCTACTGGTGTAGTTTTGAGGCAATGCTACACCCGGTTGTTAAAGGGGGAAGCACTCAAATAGTGTATTTTAGTGAGAGGATTGGTGAGTTGACCCTGTTGTGGCCCGAGAAGCCTCACGCCGCTGCAGGCTGTGAGCCGTGGTGCACCCCAGGGGCCAGCATTGCGTCCCCCACACCAGCCCCAGGCTGGCTGCCTCCCATCTCTGAGGGCTGGGGGTTAAATGGGGTCTGGGACACAGGACAGGGCAAACTTCAAACCTGGGTGTGATGCCAACGGCCAGGTTCTTGCCAGACCTGCCACAGCGCTGGCCCCCTTCCCCTGCAGGGTGCTGGAAGGTGCAGAGGGGAAATCCAGTGATGCAGGGGAGGATACGGGTGAAAGCACCACCAGAAGGGGACACCCAGGAAGGTTTGCAGAGATGAGAATTTAAGTCTTGCAGTGAAGCTTCAGGTGCTGTCAAACTTGTACTTTCCCCAGGTTATCTGACTGGGTGTACAAAAGCTGATGGGGTTAGATCAAACTGCAAACATTAAATTTCTGTTTCATTATTGCATGATACTGAAATAGTTTTGTAGCATCTTCAGATAGAAAAAAACCAGGCACTTCAGGACAAAAGTCTTTGCATTGAGTGAAGCAAGCAGTACAAAAGCAACAGAGCATTTTAATCCCATAATACATGTTCTTTCAAAGTGGCCTTTAAAGGAAAATGAAACATTTCCATTGTGAAGTTAAGCCTGAATGAAGCATACTGTTCCCAGTGTCTGGTGCACCCAAGCAGTGAGGTGTGCAGGGTGGGGCTCCAGCATCTCTGCATATAGATGTCACTGAGGTGTGTGATCTCTCTGTCCAATAAAACAATCCATGGAGACACAAACAGTGCTTCAGATAGACTTGTGTCTATCCTGTGCTGGTTGCAGGATGTGAGCTGTTGGAGAACACAGGATGTTTTCTCTTGAGAGACTTTAGACAAGCGAGACTTATGGATAAATAATTTTGAAAAGAAAAGAGAAAGCCAAGCACTCCCCACCTCCTCCAGGACAAGATCTGCCTAGCAAAGGCACCAGAAAGTTTAGGTGCAGCACAGCTTTACACTCCAGTTTGGTTTAGGCTTTGTTTCTGAGTTAAAAAATAATATATAAGAACACAACCACCTCCAAATTCACAGATGGTTATACAATCATCCTAAATGGTCATGAAATATTTGCGGTAGTGGAGTGGAGTTGCCAGGGGAAAAGAGAGTGCCTAAAATTCTGGCTATTCTTTTCCAGTCTGTTAACCACATGCAGATTGCTCTGCTATTGCCTTAAGCAAAAATGGCAAAAAGCAGCAGCAGTCCTGCACATGTCTCTGGCTAAGCTAGTCACCAATTGAAAAAAAAAAAAAAA
>VWZS01003937.1:4391951-4416063 GCA_013397075.1 Rhabdornis inornatus | reverse complement strand
AAAAAAAAAAAAAAAAGTTGTGCAAACACGCCTTGTTTCAACTGCAGTAGTGGGCTGAAGTTGTGATGTGTTAACCTAAAATACTACAAAGTCACATGTGCACTCACAACTCCAGTCCCTGGGAGCGAATGTTTAGGGCTTGGTGGATTCCTGGTGTTGAAGGACATGCAGCTCCGGAAGGATCTGTGCTAGTTCTAAAGGGCAACTTGTCAGTACATGAGTTTTGTTGTGCTTTTCTGGATGCCAGACAAATGGCCATTCTCCACATGCAGTTGGCGCTAGTTTGTCTGGAGTTGTGTTACAGCCTGACCCCAGTTTATCACTGCAGCAGCACACAGCAGTTTCTGCCCTTATTTGCCCTGTCCCTCTCCACAAACTATGAAGTGCAGGGCTGGCCTAAGGCAGACATCAGAGGGCACAGGTAGTATCACTGATGTCCAGAGAACAAGAAACACCTTCTGGCACGAGTGGTTTGCTGTCTAGTAGCTATTCTCCCCTTAGTGTCCACCTACCTCATCACTTCCAGGAACTTCCCAAGATTCATGTGCAATCCAGCCTTTGGGTATTTCAGTGGTGTATTGCTGTATCTTTGAGTAGAACTACGGCACGCACTGCTGTCTAGGTAGCCCGCTTGTCTAAGTGTAAAAATGGAGTATGATCTGGCATCTTCCAAATTAGGGTCAGGGGGTTCAAGATATCCCTGAATATCCCAAGGAACATCCCAAGATCAAAGGTTTCTTTCAGATGGAAACAGGCAATTCAGTCTGCTATAGCCTAACTCTGTTAAATAACGTTAAGGCACAGGAAAAAGAAACAAACAAAACAACAAAAAAGGCAAATAAAAATCAAACAAACAAAAAACCAACAAACAAGAAACACCCCAACCCAAACTCCAGGCTTGATATTTACAGGCCATTTACAAGGAGTGCTGGGTGATCATTTCAATTAGCTGCCTGACCAGCCCCACTGCTGCCCTACCAGAGCTGCCAGAGTAAGTGCTGACGCATGATTTGCAGCAAAGTGAACAGAAGCATCACTACTCAGTGAGGGAAAGGAGTGATAGCGAAGAAATAGAACTGGATACCATAATGATCCTGGTCTTGTGCCCTGACACCCATAGCTCCTGAGCTGCCTCCCATCCCATTCGCTGGAGCTGGGATAGCAATTCCAGCATACCTCCTCCCTTTGGCAGCGCGGTAGAGGGATTAGAATGGAGTTACTTCCTCCTGTTCTCAGGCAAAGTGTCACAGGATCACTACCCGTGTGCTGATATGCTTGTACAGCAGCAAAGACTATAAAGCCCAGTTGTTAGCTGATCCCCCATCTGTATATGCAAAAATATTGTTGTTTTCAGGCTTGTCATAAGCAGAAGACCACAACTTCAATGAAGATCACAAACCTGTGCAAAGAGGAGACAATTTTACCCTAAAAGAAACTGCAAAGACCTGGACTAGGTAGGAAATCAGGACTACTGATAAAGCAGGCTTCTGAAATTGCCGCCTTCCTCCCCTAACCCTCATATTAATGCAAGAGTAATGCTTGTAATATCAAGTTATAGAAATAACTTCTTCAGCTTCCTTGTTCAACAACTTCCTCGTCCCAAGAGACTGTTTCTTCAGGATAACACACAGTACATAATACCTTGCCCTAAACTGTGCACTTAGAATGTATCATCTTCTCCGTTCACCTGCTGCTCAGTGCTGTTGTACAGCAGTGTCCACGAAACAGAAAGCCAGACAGAGGTTTAAAATTGTTAAAAAAACATTACCAGTCCAGAGGAAAATTTTTATTAGTATTTAGTACTTGAAATACACTGAACAAGGTGAACATTGTTATTTCAGTCAGTTTGGGCTCCTATCCAGTATTTAAAAAAGCCCCAAAACCACAGCTGATGTGCAGCATGCTAGGATAGTCTTTGGCAAGGGACATCCAGGCACTTAATTTTACTGTCACATCGGTGTCTTGTAGTGGTACAGTTTTAGACCTGGCTCACCATAAGCAATTAGACACCACTCAGAAGAAAGGCCATTTCAGGACTTTGTTGAAGAACCCACAGAGCCCAGAGGTCTAACAAAAGGCAGCAAATGTTGAAACAAGGTTAGCAACATGGCCTGAAGTACTTCTTATTTTTCTTCGTGAACCCGAAGGACCTGTTAATGGAAATACCATTTCTGTAAAATGTTTTTAGACCTAAAAACACTTGTAAGAAACAGTCTTTTCACAAAGTTACAAGAATGGGGAGGAATAGGATGAACTTTACCATTTCAGGAATTAAGACATTTAATTTAGACTGAACAGTATGGCAGCACACTCCTTGGGAGATGCCTTTGTTGGAAGTGAGAAGGGCAACTTTGTATAGACCTATGAATGGGTGTAGCAATTTATTAGAGCAATACCCTTTCCTCAATATTCAGTGACTAAGCATGGACTTTTACCTTAGCTTTGTGTATACCTGCTGTGTTCTGGACTACCTCACACCCTGGAAAGGGGTTTTGCTCTTGTCTTTATCAATTTAAGAGGTTAGGGAACAGACCAAAATGATAACAAGTATCAAAACCAAGAAAATATTTTTCCCCCTCATAAAATCAAAGTGTAGAACTTCTTGCTGCAGCAAACTGTGGAAGTTACAAGTATATAGCTGATTAATAAAAGAGATTAATCTATTTTAGATGAAACTAAATGCATCAGCAGCTATATAGCCTGCAGTGCCAGGGGTCTATTAAAACAAATCCCAGACCTTAGCACACCTAACTGTGAGAAGACAGTTTGTGTAAACCATGAAAGGACTGCTGTCCATTTGTCCTCTTTTTCTGAGTATCTCCTGACGGCCACTGGCTGGTACCATGCAGTGCCTGGTGCCCTGTGCATCATCCAGGAGGCACATGAAATAAGTTTTGCAGGGGAAGGAGGACCCAGTTACCTGACTGAGAACTATGTTACACATGGACACACAAACTTCAAGATCCTGCTATGATGTTTCTTAACATTTGAATGCTTAACTATGTCAACTTAAGTGCTTTTGTGGTTTTTGGTGTCTATTTAAAATAGAAAGTGGTCTGTGAAATATACTTATTTCTGAACTAGATAGCTAATAGAGACTACAGTCCAAATTTTGCTAGACTTTATGGTATTCCTTCCTTCTACTCATACTTTCCTCCCAATTCTGCCTTAAAATTCAGCCTGTTGATCAATTCCAGACATTTTTTATAGTCTAGATTATTTTCTAGCTTCCTTCAAAGAGCACCAAAAACTCTCCACACAGTACACCTTGTTTATAGGTTTGAAGCACGTAATTAGCGATTGTTCTTTCAACGATTTAGGAATCACTTTTTATATGCACATCTTTTAGCTGATGTGCATATAACAGAATTTGCTTCTGAAGTCTCTTTACTTCAGAGCAACCCAAGTAATAATAAAGTAATTTTAAAAAAAGCCCAATTCTGCTGTACATGTTAAGATGTTAAGGTAAACTTTGTTCTCTGCTCATCTTCTTATTTCCACCTCCTACTCTTTCCTGTTCCCTCTCTTCCCTCCCCTTTTGGTTGCTGTTTGCTCTACTTCAGGACCAAAACTCCAGCTGCTCCAAATCTAAACACTGCTCAGAACATATGGCAACAAACAGCAAAATGAGATCCAGTGAGCTTTGGTGGGCCATATCCTTCTAGGGTGTTCATACAGGCATTCAGCCAAAACAGTCATTTCACAATAAAATCTTTGGGCTACAATCTACAGAATTGAGACCACTCAAAACAACTAGAGGGATTAATGCAGGCTGAAGAATTCCATGTTTGGTCTGGTGAGTGGTATTGGCTCAACAGAGCTGAAGGAGGTCTCTCTAGAGACCTGCATAGCACAAAGCATCAGCAACATAACCATCTTCCATACATTTTTCTTCAACATGCCCAATCCTGGCCTGGGATTGTTAAGCTGCTTCAGACTTCTGACAAGCAACCATCAGAAGATCAGCAGTGCCATTCAGCAGTAGGTGTACAGAGGGGTTCCTGGTACTCCCAGCACTGAGCCACAGCACATGCTGGCGTTAATGTCAGAAAGGTCAAACAATTTTCTGGGAAAAGGTTTTTGTAGTTTACTGTTTTGTAAATACAAATAAAATAAAGTAAAATGTCAACTCTGAGTTGTTGTCTGATTGTTTAGATGTTCAACGGAATTTTCTCATGAAAATCCAGAAGGGCTAAGGGAAGCTGACAGGAATTATCATCTAATACCCACAGCCTGGTTAGAAGACATCTGCTTGAAAGAGGCATTTTGAAAGATCAAACCACAGAGTAAAGGTCATGCAGTGCTAAAGAATGAGGCCTTCTGGTGCACAGTGTTAACCTCAGGGGGTACCTAGATCCTCCACATACACATCAGCTGACTTAAAAAGCTGTATCAATATCCCACTCCATGACATGTCCCATCAGCTCTGTGGAAAGCAAGTAGGGTGACATCAAAACAGCACCAAGTGAGCGAGACCACCAGATTCAGTCCCCAAGTCTGGATCTGGCTCAAGCAGTAGGGGAAGCTGCTGCCCTCTTCTTCTCATACAAGTCAGAGCGAACTTCCCAGAAAGGGACCAAACAATTTTTATTTTTCTTTTTAAACTAAATGCTTTTAATAGAAAACAAAATACAAAATAACTCTTTCCAGAAAGCAGAAATATTTAATCTCTCAGAATGACAAACTAGAACGTGCTTTTTCTGCAGATCCTTGTAAATGCTGATGATTTATCTCACAAAGTGTTCATGAAACTGGTATTGCAACATTCGAGAAAAATCCAACACTGGCAGAGCTGCCTCTGTGTACACACAATAATTTATTAATACTATTTTTTCCCATGTCACTTTGTGTGTTTCTCCTCATCCCCCTCTCCCTAGACTGCCAACTTCCATTTATGGAAATCGTTCTGTGAGGTGCAGTGGTGGGTTGCCATGCCCTGTTTGCATTAGGAATCCAAACTTGGCCGTTTCCATTCTATGGTGCCCTCTCTCCAGACAAGGCAAGTTGTTCATTATCCTTAAAGCCACCACTCTGTCCCCACTGTCCTCCCATCCTCAAAACACAGTGCAACCACAGTCAGAAAATTTCCTAATTAATGGAACATAAATACACATAATCACAGCTAGTACCAGGAACCAAACCCAAACAACAATGCAGAGCTGGGCCTCAACTGAGGTCAGATTTCATTGCCCTCAAAAAAAGAACAAGGGTATTTTCTACTTATTTAGTCCAAAATATTCCGGAAGTTCTATAGGGAGCTGAAATACTTAGGATCATTATCACTGTAGAAAATACATAATGTTCTTTCAATAAAAGAGCCTTAAAAATGCTGGTCCTCTGCAATACCAGGAAAGCAAAAGCAAAACAAAACAAAAACCACTGGGCCTCTAGCTCTCCACATACTCAAGCTGAATTAACAGTAGGTAAGACGTGCCCATCAATCAATGAAGGATATTTAAGTGCAGGTCACCAGCTTATCTGGTTGGCAGTTTTGCTTGTCTGGGCCAGGCTTTCAGTTTCCCCAAGCTACTGGATTTACTCCCCTTTTTCCCATTCCTACAAGTACAAAATTAGAATGCATATGTATTTTCATCAATCCTCCTTTTTTTCCTTATTCTGTTCAACAGCACAGGCATTTTTGTGACATCTTAAAGCATTTGCATCACTCTGAACATGCCTTTCAAGGGGGCAGAGGAAGAGAAGTGTTTCACAGTCAGTAATCTCAGCTTGCAATGGATTCTGGCATTCAAGACACCTACCCACTTCCCCAAGACAAAAAGCAAAATTAATGTTCCTGATTTTCTTGTGCAATTCCAGTCACTAGAAGAAGATTACAGGCCATAAACTGTACGCTCAGTACATTATTCATCTGTCCGGTATATACACCAACCAGCTCACTGGAAGACCCATCAGCAGGGGCGTTGCAGTAAGTGTTCCGAATGTCCCAGACCCGAACTGAATTGTCCATTGATGCTGAAGCGATCAAACTACTGTCAGGGCTAAAAGTAAGGCTGGTTATGTTGTCTGTGTGCCCCCTCAGTTCTTTGTAAAGAGTTCCTGATGCCAAGTCCCACAGCTTCAGCCGCTGGTCTTCACCTGCCGATGCCAGGTACTTACCATTGGGGGAAAATGCCAGCGCCAGCACAGGGCCCCGGTGTCCAGTGAAAAGCCGCACCGAGTTGCCCTGCTGAGTGCTCCACAGGCGCACGGTTTTGTCCGTGGAGCCCGTCGCTAAGTAGTTGGAATTGGGGTGGAACTTGATGCAGTCCACGTCTGCCAAGTGGCCCGCGTATATTCGCAGCGGGTACGTCCGATCAAATGACCAGAGCCTTGCAGTGCGATCGTGGGAGCCGCTGGCAAAGTACAGGCTGCAGGGGCTAATATCCAAATCCCACACAGGATAGGCATGTCCTTGGTACAACACAGTGTTTGTAAAACTTCCGAGGTCCCAGTATCTGATGGACATGTCCTCAGAACAAGACAAGAGTCCTGAACTGTCTGAAAGGAACCTCGTGCTATACACAGGTCCACAGTGTCCTCTCAGGATCTTCATTTCTGTGCCTGCATTGTCATCCTCTTCCTCCTGGTCACGAAGAAGAAAAAGAAACAAGGAAGGAAAGCATGTTTATCCATTCAACAGATATAAAAACCTCCATGAGGAAACCAGGAGGGTGTTAATATAGAAGGAGTTAGATTATTTACTTTAGATGTGGCACATCTAAATTGCAACTCTGAGACAACAAACATTGCTGGTGCATTTGCTCTAAGTGAATACTGAAAGAGATGGTGAGATAAGACTTTATAGAAAGGCATTATCTTTAATTTTGGTAGCCTTATGCTCAGTCCAGACAGCGTCTTAACCTGAGACGGCAGGCACAGAGGGGAAAAATATTTAATGACATTTTTCCTTTTACTAAAAACATATGCATAGTCTCTATCCACTCTACTAAAAACATGTGGCTAAGATGTTGAAAACAGATCTTGGCATCTATTCTTTTTGTGTTGTCATTGTTGGAAGTGGATCTCACAGTAGAGAGAAACTATCACAGATGTCTTAAACAAAAGGCAGGAGATGGAAAGACAAAGCATATTTGACAAGCTGTCTTCTTAACATTCTTTCTCAACCCTGCACGTGAACAGAAACCAGCAAGGCTCTAACATCTGTTTCTCCCTGCAAGCTCCATCAGGATACTTTCACATCCTCACCCTCCAAGAACAGCCTTCAAAAATAGCAAATATATGCAGCTTATTTAGGTCAATGTATCTATTTTGGCATAGGAGAAGATGAACAATCACAAAAATGCTGGCACTGGAAACCTTTCTATCTTGTTCTCCAATTCAAGTACCAGGGCAGATAGTCAACAAGTAAAGGCTCTTGTGTTTAAAGACTATTCAGTGAGCTGAGCTAAAGGAATCTCCCATGGAAGGTAAGAGTCTCTAAAAGCCTGCTCAGGTAGCACCCCTTGACACTCTAAGGCTACAGACTACAGAGTTTTCAACAGATCTCAGAAACGTCTTTGCCTGACAAGCTTGGGTCCCACTGACAGTGCAAGATAACCCCTGCTTAGGGTGCACCTGCATAGTAGTTTGAGACCATCCTTCCTCAGGGCTGTCAGACAGACACTTTTCCTCAGTACTGAATCAGTAACACTCATTCACAGAATCTCTGCACATCAAATTCAACACAACATCCTTTTGTTTGTGAGCGGCCCCTTTAATATTTATCATCTTGAACTGGCCCATTTCCTGCAGAAGGAGCACTTCCTGCCCTGAGAGGAAACACAATTCCCCAGAGCTGCTGGACTGTTGACAACCAGCAGAAGTCAGAGCAGCAGAAGCCGGTGTGTTGCAAGCAGCCCTCTGTCTCCCACCCCTCTGACCTCAGGTCCCACAGACAGTTTGGGTTCAGATTTAGTGATAGCCTGGAAAGTGCTTCTCCTCCAGTGGTTTCAAATTTCACGCTGGAGGTGAGCAAACTCTGACTTGGCTATCTCCTTGCCTTTCTTCATCTCAACAGCATGTTACGTAGTAGGCAGCAAGCCATATTTAGCAATGCTGCTTCTCTTCACGTCAGTGCCCATGGGAGCTTTAGGATGTGGCTGGAAGCCAACTTCATCTCTGCTATGGAGGTGAGGCAGGGAGAAACTGCAGGCTCTGGCATGCAAAGCCCCATTCTTACTCAAATTGCTTTTCTACCTCAGATAGAGCATGGCTTACTGGAATCCACAGCATCTCTAGCCTGTTACCACACAAAAGGAGAATGGCTGATACCTGCAGCATTTTATACTATTTAATTATGACCAAAAGATTCCAGACAAGTTACCAATGGAAGCACATTCAAGCTGCCTGCATTGTACTACAGTTTCTGCAAATTTTGCAAGTCCAAGTACTTAATTTTGTGCATTCAAATACAAGGCTACATGGGCTGTCTGCAAGCACCTCCTCTTCCCTCCTTGTATTAACAGTACCAGGAGATCTGACAACACCTTCTGCAGCGTTGAAAGCCACACTCCTATGTGGTCACAGGTAGCAAATCTTATCTTTCTGTTTGACACTCACTTAGCACAACTGCACACTCCTGTCATAGCTCACTGAAAACAGTGCATCTATAATGCTTCTGAGTCACCGTATTTTTCAGTTTCCTCCCCATCCAAGTTAGTCTGCTGACCAGATTAGCAAGGCAGCTGCAAGTGCTGCCACCAAGCCTCAAAAAACAACAATGATAGCCTCAAAGAAAAACAAACCATAATCTCACATTCCTCCCTTTTTTTTCTAACCAGTAACAGGTTTTCCTGGGTGTCATCTCTCTCATTCTGCAGCGCTCTTAAGATGTCAAAAGGGAAGATCTCTTATCTGCCTATAGCACAGATGCCCTAGCAGGGTACGATGAGGAAGGATGGCTCTCTTTGCAGGACATTTTTTACTGCTCCTTCCAGAAGTCCCTCCCATCTGCCATCAAACAAGGTGTCAGCATCATCCTCACTCATTACCATTTGAAGGACCACTGCCACTTAAAAGCAGTACCTTAGAAGCAGAGCTAAATGGGGTCAAGTCTTCACAGGATTTAAAAGCTGACACTATTGTGGCTTGGAACAGAGCATTATTTTCCAATGCTGATTTATGGAGTACCAGCAATAAGCATGGCAAAACTGCAAAGAGACAGACAATGCATCCATTTGTACAGCTACAAAACTCCATTTTTATACTGGACCCAAAGTAAGAGAGACTACAAAGGGGCATTTGTGAAATGCTACTATAAAGAAAACAGAATTTCTGTATCCCAAAATAATAAGCCTCTCTTATTTGCAAGAAACAAGACTATTACTAGTGAAGTACACTGAAGCACCACATTGAGCAAAATTTAGTAAAACTGCACCTAGAAGATGATTTTGACCTTAGTGACACAAAGGCTTCACATGCACTAGGAAAAAAATTCTTGTTCTAACACATTTGCTAAGTCTCAACCACGTTTATATAAATATACGCACCCCTTAACAAGAAGAATTAGTAAACCCAACAGAGTAGCTTTAGTGTCACCCTGAACAACATCCACTGAAACTAGCATGACTTTAGGCCTTTATGACTTCATAAAAGGAAGGATCTGTTTCCTTGCAGAAAATAAAAAACCAGGCTGAAAACGACTTATTTAGTGCATTACTATTTAAATGCATTATCCAAAGCTAATTATACAATACAGAAATCAACCAAACCAAATTTTAACATCCTCATAGGTTATTGTACAGAACTCACAGAAATAATGTAAAGCACATTCAGAATTTTTGTTTTTCGTCAACGTTTGTATCAGCTTTATCCCTGTGAATTGCTACTGGTCAGACTGCAGTGACAATCTGAAATACAGCCCCTGCTTACCCTGATCTGCAGCCCAGTCAAGGTAGTCCAGTTTGGTCTTGGTATCTTTGGCTTCCTCTCCCATGGCACCAAAGCAAGCGCTGGTCTGTTCCTACCTGCAATGCTGTGGGTACCTGCAATGCTGTGGGTGCCTGTGTATTTTCACTTAGAGCTCCCAGATAACTGGATTTATTTCCTTGTAGTTAAGGGGACTTCCATTTGCATTGGTAAGCAAGTTTGTGTTCAGGCTGGTATTGATATCCTCCCTCAACTTTGAACTCCTGCTCAGGTCACTATTTGTTTTGTCAGTGGTGGAAATCATTCAGGGCAATGATGACTTTGATCTGTGCTGGTTTTTGACCAGTTTATGGCTTTAGACCTGTGCACAAATACTGCAGGGTACACAAAACATTAAATAGCCACCAAAAGCCATTTCTATTCAGGATTCTACTGCCATCTCCTAATACATGTACAATACATAAGTTTATGACTACATGCCAAAGAAAGCTAACACACACACTCCTGATAACCTAGCAACATAACATAGCTCACTTTTCCACAGTCCAGAGCCAAAGAAGGTGACCTGCTGATTTACCAGACGAATTCTCCTCTGTTGCAGGTTGCTGACATTTGGTTTCCATGATGGGCAATACACAGTCACATGTCCTATGAACTCCTGCAGTTTATAAGGAAAACAAGTCCACAGCTCCATTTTGGGCTAGTCTGACTCACTTACCTGCTCATGCTGCAAAAAGGGTTAACCTGGGAAGCAGTGAACATGCTGCTGTGCTGTCTCACCTTGATGCCTGCCTATTTTCTCAAGCTGTTTAACAAAGCAATCCCTAATCACAGATCCCTGAATACACCAAGCTCTCGGCACTCTTCCAAAAAAAATAGAACGTTGCCAGTAAGTATTTTTTAAAAGAAAAAACAGTGGAAAACAGGGTGTCTCTCCTGATACACTCACACAAGAACAAATAAGGCTTTTTTTAAAAGAAGAGTGAATAAACAACAGAAGAGTGAAAATTTTTATCTCTGACCAGATATAAGTTGCTACTTGGGCCGTTGTGTGGAGAGGGGAGGAACGGTGTGACTAGAAATGGAAAAAAAAAAAAAAGGTCAGGTAGAAGATGCCATCTAGCATTGCCTGTGAAGTGAACGTATACACATCCCTGTCCTTGTCTTCAGCACTCTGGAGTAAGAAGCCTCTGAAGTTTCTACACTTCAGATTCCTTAACAGAGACATTTTGCATAATTTTTCTCTTGACCTCTGGTAAACGAAGGTGATACCTGAAACACAGTTTTGCACATACACATCAGATCAGACTTCTTTAGCTCTTTCCTTACTTTGTCTATATTTTGCTTTTCCTGTGTCTCTGCCCTTCTCTCCACCCTTCTGCCTGATTGTTCTGAGCTACTTTCCTTCCAGTTCTCATTTGGTATTGTGTTTTCATTGCCCGTATCACCTTGTTTCATCTTCCCATCCCAAAGAAGGATCCATGCTCCTCAGGGAAGGGAGCCTACTCTAGTCACCTGTCCTTTCTGGGTTGCCCGTCTACTGTCATCTGTTCAAGGACAGCTGGAGGAGGAAGACCAACACCTAGGTCTAACAAACTCTGACCTAAGCACAGACTGATTGTGCCTCAGTTTAGCACTTACAAACACTGCAGGGAAGAACAAGGATGAGAGCAGGTTATAAAATATGTGCATCAAGGCAGACAGGTTGTGCAACAGCCTCAGAGTTCCCTAAGCCATTACTAGATACTCAATAATCATGTTCAAAACAGGTCAGCAGAAGAGGAAGAAGGGGGGAAAAAAAAGAGTATCCAGACCTCCTCATCCAGGATGTCACAAGCCAAACGGATGCGGGACACATCAACAAGGTGGGGCTCAGATTTCAACTTCCTGGAGCGCAGGCTCCACAGCTTCACACACGAATTATCAAACCCAGCAGCGAGCAGCTTGCTATTTGGTGAAATCTCTGCAGTGTTCAGCAACTGCTCCGTGTTATAGAAGGCATAGAAACAGATGGTGGTTAAGGAAGGGGGCCCATCCTTGACACGTTTAATGCTGTCCTGCAGTAAATCCAGCGCTGCCTCATTCTGCAGAATGGAAGCTGGCACGTCGCTGGGTTCCAGGCCGTTGCTCTCGTTGCGTGAGGAGCTACCACCAGCATAGAGCTGGTAGTCCGTCCTCTTGGCAGGCTGCACATCCAGGTGAATGTGCAAGGTCAGGACTTTGCACAGGGCATTGTTGTTGTCACTTTGGAGGTAGCGAAGAAGGTAGTTGTAGCTGTCCTCTTGAAGGCGGATGACGTATTTGTTGTCCAGAAAAGCCCGGAGCTTCAAGTTGGACAGGATATCTTGAATAGTCATGGTAGTCTGCAACTGTTCAATGATATCCTTCTGGCTGGCATTCTGCAAGAACATGCCATGGAAGCGGCTGTAAAAACTGTCCACTGTGCTTTTTAGGCCATTCTGGACCATGTTCAGATGGAGGTAGACGAAGAGGGGATATAGAAGAGGCATCACTTCATGGCTGTGCTGAGAATCTGAATCTATATAAATAAACAACAACAAACTTTGAATGACTTCTCAAACCACTTCCTACTGGGAATAAAATAGAGCAAGGATGACTACTGAAAAAGCCTTGGCAGTGACATCAGAGAGCAAGCAAAAAGGGACAACTGTTGGCACATCTAAGCAAACCTCTTCTGTCACCTAAAGGAGGTACAATAGAGATTGCCACATCTGTGTCAGAACAAAATGCAGAGATTTCAAAACCCTTTTCAGGTGTGGGCCAGCTAATAATACATCACCTCATAAAATACATTAATTTTCCCCATTATTTTAGTTGAATTTTCCCCATTTATTTCAAAAGAAAAAGTACACCCTTCGTACCCTTTGTTTACTTTGATAAATGAACTTTAAAACATATTAATTATATTTAAAAGAATATTCTAAATGTTTAAGCCAAAATTATTTACCTAGTTTGTCTGGCCTGAGCTTTGGTGGCTTTTTTTCTCTCAGCTTCAGTAAAACATGAGTGTGGTGCTTTGGATGGAACTAATTTGTCTTCAGGGGAAAGGAAGCTACGGTTTCCAAAATGTACTGCAATATGCTGTACTGGTTTCATTTCTGTGCCTGCTCATGTGCATGCTTTTCTCTCTCTGCCAAGGCAAATCCCAGCAGTAATTCCTAGTACGCAGTGTAACAAACCCCGATTAGGCTGTGCTGTACCTTGCAGAGGCTGATCTGTGCAACAGCTCCACCCCTCCTTCCCCAGCTTCTCTGGGGCTCTTTGCCAGCTGCAGGGAGCTGTGAGGAGTGGGGCCCTGCCGAACACCATAGCAACAAACAGGGCCACAATGAGTTACTACCACAGGCCCAAATGGTCCAAATTACTGGAAAACAAATAGGCACTGCTGATCCTCAAACATTTGCTGATCCTCAAAATGCAAAAGGCATTGCTGGTTTTCAACATGCTCTTCCCTCCTGCCACTCACCAAGGCATGTTCTCTTTCTCCCTTTCCATTAGGTTATTTTTCCTTTGTGCTGAGCACTCTTCCAGACTTTCTCTCCCTTTTTCTCATACTGTGCCTCTCTCCCATTTCTACAGGAGTAGCTACAGAGTATGTGTGATATGCAGTGTATACATGTGTATTTGCATATCTGAGCATCACTCTCCTTCCTGAATCACTGAAACTGGGCTAAAGCCAGTGAAAACAGCAGTCTGCATGTAATAAAAGCTCTAAGCAGTCAGCAGGTTTTTTTTTTTACTCCAGGTGCACTAGTCTAAATATGAAACAAGAGGAAGGACCTCACTTTGCAGTAGGGGAAAAAGGGAAGAGATGGGAAGTTGGCAGAAAGAGGACCAAAGAAAATGTTCCCTAGGAACATATGAAGAGGTTACAGGAGCTGGGTCTGTCTAGCCTGAAGAGTAAGGGGGTATTCAACTGCTTGCCTTCAGTACCCAGGTGGGACATCATACAGGAAAAGGAGCCAGCCTCTTCTCAGAGGTGCTCAGTGGAAGGACAACAGGCAAGCTGCTGCAAGGGAAATTCTCACTGAATTGCAGCAGGGCCCCACATATGCATAGCAATCTCCAGAGTGTTTGATTTTCTAAACCTGACTGGAAAAGGCTCTGAGCAATCTGATCAAATACCCATCTTGCCCCATTTTGAGCAGGCAGTTGAACTAGAGACTAGTTAGTTAAGTTAATCCATGTCACTAATCCCCTGCCTACTCCTCAGTGCGGCAGGCATGACAGAAATGGGAAGTGTCCTGCTGTGCCTTGTGGCTGGTTGGCAAGCTACTCCCTTGAACAGAGGTAGTTCGTATGTGTAAGATACCAAATTAGAGCAAGAAGGACAAAAAAGACTAAAGCAGTCAACCTGAACACCAAAACCTAGCACTTCACCAGGCATTAAGCAAGGACTTCACCAAGCACTGAACAGAGCTATCATACTTCTAAAAATCTATTAAACCATAAGGATTTACTTCAAATACTAAAGTACAAAGGTATTGAACTACTCTAGGTGGCAAGGATCCAAGAATTCACAATTTTCTGCCTTTGCCTTCCTGCTCCCTTCCCTTCCAAAACTATCAGAAATAATAATCCCGATGTTATGCACACTGGGATCAAATCCCTACACTGGACAAATGTTGTGTGTGACCACTTCGCTTTCGTTGGTACTGTTCTTTTAAAATTCTATCTCTGCTTACTTCTTCCCATGCTGGGGACTTACAGAAGAAATAAGGACATTCCCAGGAGTACCTTTTAAAAAAAATTATCAAATAATTATATATATAAAAAAATACATGATTTGTCTTCTGCATCGTTACAAAGTAAGAATTTTTTTACTTCACCGTATTGCTTCAGTCTCAAAGTCAGTACAGCTAAATTTACAGGAACAGATTCTTCCTTAAAAATCCAGACCATCATAAAAACAAGCCACTTATGGATAAAATTAAAAACCTCAGGAGATAACAGAGAAATACAGTCATTTCTCAGTTACCTGCCTTTCACATAAAACCCTAATTCTCCTTCCTGTCCTGTGTAAATACGGTGCTGTCTAGAAGACCTACAAAGGGCAAGTGCCTGAACAAGAAAGGGCAAAGAGCCAGCCATCTACAAAACTCAAAGCTATTCAGCACACAGAAAACAATCAAAAAAAGAAAAGTTAAATACTTATATTTTTACTGAAAACTCAAAACACTGTTAGAGACATGATTTTGAATTTTATTATCATGCCCTTTACTCATTGAAATGACAAAAAACATCAGCTACTTTGTTCTTCCTTGCTTCCTGATTTACCTGTCAGAAAATTGCGTAATCGTCCAAACTGTACTTCATATTGCTGTGGCTCCGCCAGGCAGGGAGCTGCAGACACGACGTTGGCACAACCAGACTCAGATTGGACTGTGAAATAAAAAACCCAAAACTTACACAAGGATTTAAGGATTTTTACATGTGTGCCTGAAAACAAACCTTCTCATAAAATCCAAGGTATGCACCCACTCAGATGACATTTCATCTTCAAATCACCTAGGTATGACATAGTCCAAAGCATCTAAATATGGCATTAACCACCTAGACAGACCATGAATGAGAAAATACACTGAAATCCAAAACCCACCCTAAAAATCTCAGCAACTTACCTGCTCCATCTAGAACACATTTTCAAGTTTTCAAATACAACCTTAAATTCCCAAGAAATTCAGAGTAATACCCATCACAGATCTCTTAGAAGTTTTACAACTCAGAAAAGATAAAGCACAATACAACTTTCTCCAAAATATAGTTTCTTTTTCAGTGAGTTCCCCCAACCATCATGAACAGGCCTACAGAAACATTACTTCAGATTCTCAAATTTCTCGTCCCGGTCATTATAATTTACAACAAATTATAATCATTATCATTTATTAAGTCTCACAGAGGTGGTGGAGAAAACACTGAATCTCTAAGCAAACACTCAGTAATTTTTAACCAAAATGTGCCCTCCTCCCCGAGGGTTTTAGGTTAAGGGGTAGCTGGCAACTGACCACAAACCCAGCTGTTATGGTCTCCTCAGACTGTGTTAAACTGTTTTTCAAAACCAGACTCCAGAAAAAGTGGTTCTGAACTGTTTAGAAAGGGCATTGGCTTCTCCTTCTCTGGCACCAAACCTTTGCTGTTCTGCTAACGGCCTGGAATCCGCAGGGATTCCAGTTTGCGCAAGTTTACAGACATGCATCAAGAAACCCCAAGCACATGCAAATACCAGTGTTTAGAAACTCAAGTTCTGCTGTTCTAAATAGAGCACAAGAGGGCAAGGAATTTCACTTTTTTTCTTTCCCATTTTTTTTTTTTAAATCATAACTCTCGTCCCCTCTAAACCCCCTATTTTTATTAATGTTACTTCAATTTATTTCGGTCTCCCTTGCCCTGCACCACTTTCCATCCTTGGCATTTCTACTTGACTGTGGGGCTTTTTGTTTCAGCATTTGGCTCATGCACAGAGGCACAAGTCTGACAGCCCTGGAAGTCTATAAACAACATTATCAAATGTTCACACACTAGAGAGATAGGCCAGCCTCCAGCTCATCTCAATGCCTCTAATTAGAAAGAGATCAGCACATGGTAGGCACACAGGCAGCCTGTCACTATTCTTCCCCCATTCCTCTCTCTCTGGTAAGACACAGGTTTACCTTCCTTCAGCTTATGTAAATACAATAAATAAATAAAATGGAGGTACGTTTGGCGAGCTGAATTCAGCTTTTGAAACAGAGAGATGGACTGAGCTCATCATCCTCTCTTGGGGAAAAAAAACAAAAAAAAAACCCAAACCAACCAAAACCAGATTCCATCACCAATACGATATCATCTCTTAAATCAGTTTAGATATAAACAAATAAAACTTGCTGAAAGGCACAGCTACACTGTGCTTTCTAGAGCCTAGCTGCTTCAGAAACTCAAAGATGGTAAGGACTCCAGGCTCACATGCTGGAACTACTCAACAGCTAAAGTAAAAAGCTCTGCTATTTGGATGTAAAACTGAATATAATCAATATTCAGCATAAGAAAGTAAACTGCATGTATGCACACCCAGTAACTGAAGAATACTTAGTGACAGTTTCCAATGTCACCCATAAAATTCTTTGTAAAAGCAAAGAAATACAGAAACATGAGGGCCTGCCTCTTATGCTATTACAGGATTACATGTAACAGTCAACTCTTCACAAAGATCTGGTGGTGTCATTTCCGCAGGAATGGGAATGGCCTGCCACCCTGCCCATGCTATGCAAGCACAACTCATTGGCCTAGACTTTACGAGATATTTTCTCCATGCCACAACTTTCTCTGCATAAGCAACTTAATTCCAAAATCAAGCTTCATACTTCAGGAACTGGAGTACCATCTTTGTCTACCTGTCCTGAAACAGCCTGACTGGGCAACCATTATGGCCTATTCTTTCAGTAATGATGCTAGAGTTCATTCCCAGCCAGCAAATGGTAAATGAATCCTACATACCACATAGTTCTAACAAATTCTAATTCTTTGCCTTCCCAAAACTTTAAACCAATGAGAACTGCAAAAAGGATCAAGAAGTCAACTGATTCCAAAACAAGAGTAAAATTTCACGCATATTTTCCACCTGGTAGAAATAAAACACTGGCTGTATCTTTCTCATACATTAATAAACCTACCAGAGTTTCTTTTCCACCCTCACCAGCAGTCACAAGAACATTTATTGGAAATATCTGCTCCTTCATATCCAGTAAGTGCAGCCAGCTATGCAACCTGGTAGGAAATTCAAAGGAAATCACTCCTAATGCAGGAATATGGACAGTACCCTCCTGGTCTCATGTGCTGGCTACCAGTAGAATTGCTTCCAGCTAACAAACGTGGGGCTACTGTAAATGTTGTGTAACAGCCACTGATTCCTATTTTAGGTGAGTGTGATGATTCATAATTGTATATTATTTCAGCTAGTCATATGTGCTAACAGTGCTATGAGCAGTATTAGAGGAACCCGTTCCTTGGTCACTCACTCTGTCCCCAGATACTGTTCTTCTTTCCTAGAGAAATATGGGAGAATCACAAGGAAGTTCTCTGCTGTATTTTACTGCAGATACCATCAGACAGAACCCTAGATAATCTCATCTGGGGTCCCTCTCCTACAAAAAAGATTGGACCAGATAATTTTCCGAGGTCCCCTCCAAGTCTCCCATTCACACAGGCTAGTTCATTTAGAAGTGAAACAAAAGACGTGAACATAAAAAACAAGGTGAGCTTTACTAAGGAAAAAGCAAAAACATCTTCAGAAAAACGCGTTTGATCACTTTCCCCAAAATAAAGCACTGCAGGCTTTACAATCTGCTCAGTTTTTACTCAGTTTGCAAAACTGACTGCAGCAGTATTTTCAGCATCTGTTGTCAGATTAAGTAACAAGCTTGGGTTTGCTTTTCTAACAGCCATTGATGGAACTGCAGCACGCTCACTCTCAGCAAGCACATCTGACAAGAAGTAGTAAGCAGCTGAACACATGAGAGCAGCCCATTTTCAGTTCTAATGAAAACTGATGACTAAATTCTCAATCACCATCCACAAAACCCATGCACTGGCAAGAGAATACAGACTAAAATGAAATTTAGTAATAACATTTTATGGAAGATCAGTAAAAAAGACAAAACCCAAACACATACTCATTCACACTCTTTATTGAAATATATATATATTTTTTGGCATGAGGCCACGTGCTCATGCAAGGGCTTGTAATCCAGTTCATCTCCACTACTTCAGACACTTCTGTGTCCTCCTCATATGGCTGGTATCACATTCTGAGCATGTTTTGACACTGACCTTTTTACCCACTTCTCACATAAAATCTCTCATTGAAAAACAATTCAGCCGTTAACTTTGGTTTCATTCTTTCCCCATCTTCCCCAGTACTTTTTTGGGGATTGCAAGAAACTTCTGATAGTTAGGCTGAATAAAGCAAGGAAATGAAAAGTACTAAGACGTTATGTTGCTTCTAAATAATGAAATATTGTTCAATTTCCTCCAGGTCACTGAGAGTCCTCCTGGACGTTCACCTACAGGTCACTCATCTTTGGATGGCTAACTATGGCAAAATACTCCAAAGGTGGAAAATCTCTTCCTGCACCCAGTCTTATCTAGCCACAAATACAGTTATATAGCTACTGATGTCAAATCAAGTCGTATTACAAGTAACTCCATTGCTCCCCTTTGTCTGAGATACTGTCATAATCTAAGCAGTTTCACGGACAGGAAAAAGTTTCTCCTTGCTTTTTTACCCAAAATGTCAGCCCAGTAGTTTCTACTACTTTTACAAGTAAATTTAATCTCTATAATGTCCGCACAGCTTTTATCCTTCCAATACCTATATGTGCTCAAGCAGCAGCAAAGTTTGTTAAAACAAAAATAATAATATCAACGAAAACTGTCACAGACACAATTTGGAAAGCAAGGAGTGTGGCAGAATTCAAAAGTCCTTAAGAAAGAGAAGAAAGTTTATCTCCCTGCGTGCCTTGTCTCATCCACTGAAGGTTTTGGGCTTTTTCCCCAAATGACAGAGCAGACTCTTCATAACTACAAAGCTGACTATGCCAGAAAAAAGACACAGGCTTATTATTTTAATTTCACATGATGTAGCTCTGCTGAAGTACAAAGGTACAACAGAATTTCCTGCTTCTACTTCCTTTCTCATCTAGGTTCTTCTCCCCTCCATTTCAAAGCATCACTATTCACCAGACTTTGCATTATTTGGGATAAAACATACGTATTTTCCACTACCCTCACATAGTATTTCAGCCTGATGTTTCACTGACTATGAACGCCACCTTGTTATACTTCCACCTACATTTTCATTCTTCAGAAGTTCATTATTCACGTGAACTTAACAGTGAGAAATTTCTTAATTTCAAAAGGAGAAATGTCCGTATGTGCAGCCAAATTCATACAGCTGCCAGCACACATGCTCACAACTCTGCCAAGTAGTAATGGAAAATATGATAGGATTACCTGTGAGATTAGCTGCCATCTCTTCAGCAGTCTGACACAGCCTCAGCCCTTGTTTTAGGGGACCTTCTGAGTCCACATACTGACGGCGCTTGAGGTAGCAGGACACTGCCATCTGAATCTGTTCTGTGCGTACGCGTTTCATGACCTCAAAAGAAAAGAAAGAGGTGATGAGACTCTTACAGGGTAACCTTAGATCAACTTAGACTGTAGCTGCATTAATACTGATAGAAAACAAACATCTCTGCGTTTTCATTACTGAAGTGCGAAACAGAACCTTCAGTGATCTGCCTCTCAGTACTATGACCTAACTAGACATTTTGTAGACTCCTGAAGATACTTTGCTGCCTAATTATACCAATTTCACAGAGGAATAAAAAATAGTTTTGAGGATTCTTGACTAAAACTGCAGTGGTGAACTGAAGCATTTTTGTTAAAAACAACTCATAAAAAGAGAATGTCTCTCCTCCCTGAGTTTTGACAGCAGCAGCTTGAATAATCTTCAGTCATTTTCTGGTTCCTCTGCTTGGTCAACCAACAAAAAAACCCACAAACTCCAGAAGATTCAGTGGAATGAGAAATTAACACACAAACACAGAAATTTTGGAAAGATGCTTTATATAGCAAATCTACTTGGGAAGTCCAAGAAGCAATAGCTTATTGACTGAACTTAAAGGTTAGAGCCAGACTTCCGGCACTTCACTGAGATAGGTCCCCAGGAAAAAAAGAGGGAAATTAAAAGCAGAGCCTTATGTCTTTGTCACCTGCCTTGACCGATCCAGGTTTCCCTCCTACAAAAGTCTGAAACAAACAGAATCCTTTGAAGTTTTTTTTAATATATATTTAGGAAGCCATCCTCATAAACACCACTTGGAAGTACCTCAAAATCAAAATGAGCCCAATGCTATCTTTTAGCCCCTGGCTTGTAATAAAGGACTCTCAGTAAGACAAATGCAATAGCTCCCTTGCTATTTGGGTTGTCACTGACCGCACCAATCCTTCACAACAGCCATCAACTTCACACTAAAGTTTAGATAACCTAAAAGGCTTTAAATAAAGCAGAACTAAGCCACAGGGTTTTTTTTTCCTATCACAACAGCAGGTAAAGCCTGCCTGGATATAGTTCAACACCTTACAGCCCTACTACTAATGACATGAATGTTTCCCGAGTGCTAGTGCTTCCTGGTTTGAGCAGCTAAATCTGATGAAACACAACTTCTCTGAGAGACAAGGATGCCCTTCCTCCCTTTGTAAGAACCATCATTTCTACCAAAAGGACAGCTTTAAAAATATTATTGCAAGCGAATTATTTCTAATACCCATGCACACTTTAGTGCTTATTCCACTTGTTAGAATAATAGGCCCTCTGTGAAGTTAGGTACAAGTGGATGAGGATGCAAGGTTTCAGCAATAGTTCACTTTCAAAAGATATGTGGAATTGCAAACACACGTGCGTACGTGAAAACCTTAAAAAGATTCCCACTTGTTCCCAAAGGTTAACTAACTGGTGAGGGTGGGGAAGAGGCATCAACAGGTGGGAGTTTTCCCAACATTTCCAGACAGACCCATTAAAACAAAAAGTTTTCAACACCTTTTTTCACTCCAAAAGCAAACTTCCTTTTCATCTTCCCTGCAATTAAAGAAGTTATATCTGAGATACTGTCTCAAGTGTAACACTTCTGCTCCACAAAACTGTAGGAAAGACAGAACTCTTATCAATACCATAAACAAGAGTGGACACAAGGATGGACCAGCAACTTAGCACCCTCCTAAGAAACACCTTTCACTAAGCTTCACAATATATTGTTACCATTCTGCATTTCAGCCAGCAGCACGGACTCATGTGCAAGTGATTTGCCCAGGTGCACACTCAGGCATTTATGCGATCTGTACAGTTCCTTGCTCCCCTACGTACTCCCCCCTGCAGTCACAGTAGGAGATGTTACCAGCAGTATCTCAAGGAGACTTTTTTCCTTACTGCCAGGTGACACAACAGGAACTACCTTAAGGAAATATGTCTTCACCAAGAAGCATCCATTGGCATCAGACCCCCACTGTCACTCACACTCTAATTTCAGCTCTTTGCTTCTTCCTTCACTTTGCCTATATACTTCACACCCAGCATTAAAAAGAACAATGTCACTGAGGCAGGAAAAGCATTCATGAAAAGTGCAAGAGCAAAACCAACACTCCTACAAATATTCTTTATTGAGCCCTTTATCAAAATTAGAGATATAAACATAAAGATGGCCTACCAAAATGCCTTCAGCCTGGTTCAAGCTATGCCAATTCACAACAGGTCAATGACGCAGAATTTAAAGGTATAAAAGGACAAGCCTGCCATTTTTAACCTTCAATCAATATTAAGACCCTAGCTCTCATAACTGAAGATAATCTCCAAAATATGTAACAAACGGAAGGCATATAGAGTTCCCTGTCCACAAAATGCATAAAGCTTGAAACAAGTTTTCAGAAGTCCCAGCTGTCTCATTCTCCTCAAACAGCCGAAGAGAATAATAAATACTAATGCTGTTAACTAATTTTACTGTTAAGCAAAATATATAAGGAAAGAGAGAGGAAAGATCACATTGTGAGAATGCAGAGCTACAATGCAGCATCTTCTGCAGTGTTCCAAACTGGAGCACTGAAAAAAAGTTAAGGTAACTTCTTCTGAGGAACCAAAACCACTGAAAAAAAACAAAACAACAAAACCAGAGCAGAGGCTAATAACACAAAACACATCGCAAATTCCTCCTTCCTGGAAAAGCTGGAAATTAGCTGTGAACTAAGCATTGGGCCACGGAAATTATTTTCCCGCCTATGCTACATTTCAGGTACAGGTTTAGGCAGATTCCACGGCCTTGAAATAATCCCAGTACAGACATACTAAAACGAGCTTAAAAACTAGCACTGGCAACACTGCTTTTAAAGACTCAGTATTCCTCTCCTGACACTCGGACAGCAGTCTCTTTCTTCCAAAAGACTAAGAAAATACTTGTGAGCATCAGAGAGCTAAGTTAAAAAACACTCAACTTCCAAACCAATAAAAACATAAAACAAAAGCATCTTTTGAATATTCTCCAATAAGAACTCTGTCTCAGGCCTCAGTTGTGAACAGAAAAAAATAATCTTTTTTCCTTTATCACCACAGGTGAAATCTGGGGCCTACCAACAATAATAGGCCTCAATTTTTAATTTTGTGACATTAGGATAATCTGAAATTTACAAAATTCCAGAATAAATGAGATAAGGATAAACTGATATGAAGATAGCGATGAACTCAGACCCAAGGGATGTTGCACATGCAGCAGCTGCAATTCGCAAGAACAGGCAAGTAAACATGACAAGTTGACTTGGAGAGCATTGTGGTGGTGCAAAACAGGAAAACAGGATAGCAGGAACTACGGAGGTTTTTGCCTGAGCAGTGGCATTCATGTGAAGAGGCAGAGAGGGAACAGATGTGATTTTAGAAGAGCATGAATCCATTTGCATTTGGACCGAGATCTGGCTCACCATCCACGAATGACGCTTTGCCAATTCCACATTGTTTCCCCCCGACCCCCCCGCGGCCCCAAGGCGGTGCCAAGCAGTGCTTCACCGATGTCCTCTGCGGGACCCGCTTTCCTCCAGCCCACTTCACACCACCTCGGCTGCGGCTCCGCCACCCCTGGGCCCTTCCTGGGCCGAGCGGAGCCGCAGGACCAGGCACCGCTCGCTTTTGGGCCCTGCCGGGGGACACCAAGGCCGGGAGCCCTGCGGGGCCCCACGCCCGTCCTGGGGCTGCTCCGCGGGCCGAAGAGCGCTCGCTGAAGGGACGCCAAAGTTAAAGCCTTCTCCTGTCAAAAAAAAAAAAAAAAAAAAAAAAAAGGGAAAAGGAGAAAAAAAAAAGAAAAGGGAAGAGAGATGTCGCGATAAGAAGACGCTCATTAAACCCACGCACTTTCCAAGGTAAAGAAGAATACCACGAGCAGAGCAGAGGCTCCCCCGCGACCTCCGGGCGCAGCGCACGCGCCCGGCCCNGGGCCCGGCGGCCGGCGGCGGCCGCTCCATGGCCCGGCTGACACACGCCGGGGCGGGCGGGAGCGGGGCCGGGGCCGCGCAAGCGCCCTCTGGCCGCCAATGGGCGCGGGCTCCCCCCAGCGCGCCGCCTTCCGCGCTCGGTGCTCGGCTGGGGCTGCTTGGCGGGGACAGGGGCCGGCAGGGCGGGCCCGGCAGCACCGGGTGCGGAGAGCGGGGAGAG
>VWZS01003937.1:4282688-4391900 GCA_013397075.1 Rhabdornis inornatus | reverse complement strand
GGCGGGCGGAGGGGCGCTTGGGCCCTTAGCGGCGCCACGTGGGGGAGTGCCGGGTGAGGGGCCGCTGCCCGTCCGACCGCCTTCTCCTTGCTTGGCGTGTCTTCCAGACGCGTGTTTGCCTCTTCGCTCTGCCCACGTGCCGCCCCCATGGCAGCGATCTACTCCGGGATTTACCTGAAGCTGAAAAGCTCCAAGACTTCTTGGGAGGACAAACTCAAACTAGCCCGGTTCGCGTGGGTTTCTCAGCAGTGCGTCCTGCCTAATAAGGAGCAAGTGAGTACTTTTTAGTGGTGAACAGTGATGAAAGAAGAAAATACCGATGGCGGATTGCTGCTGTGGATGAATCAGTTATTAAAATCCAGATCTAGCTTCTAGCTAACTGATAGCACTGTAAATATAGCGCTGATTTAGGATTGTGATCAGCTCTTGATTTTTGTCGTTACATGAAATGGTTTTATAACAACATATTGCAGGTAGTTTCAGCACAAAGACCTGCATTCGTGCAGGATGGAAGAAACTTTCTTGTAGAGAGGGTGGTGCCTGTGTTCTGTCTCGCAGAGACACAAGAAATCATTGTCTTCAGAGCTGTCATTGCCATTGTTATTAATGTCCGGTACAGGATGCTCCGAAGTCAGATGCTTTTGGTCATAGTTAAAAACAAGAACTTCAGGATGGGAGGACTAACTGTGAGCTATGTGTGTGTTCTCTGGTGCTCAGAACTTGTTGTGCATGAGCAAAGAGCACACAGTGGATTCATGGACTGCTGCTTGGAAGGTGATTTGGTTTTCTCTTGTTGGAACCCAACCTGTCTCCTAAGTCTTTTGTTTTGACCCTGTTTCCTGAAGGTCTATGTGGTGTTTCCCTGGGTTAGGGGTTTCTTGTCCTATTCCTCCAACCCTGGTAGTCCTTTGAGGTCTAGGATTTGCACATCTGAGATCTATGTTTCGGGTTCTTGTTATTTCAGTTACTTAGAATATTAAACTTAGCCATACACCACAACTTCAGTTTTAAAACAGTAATTAGTAGGTTTCAACCTTTTCCAGTTTGCACCCATCTAAATTCCTAGGCCTGAATTTCTGGGTAGTGAATTTAAAACATACAAAAAGGAGGAGGATGTGAGTGGAATAGCAACTGTCAGAAAGCGAAAACCAGCTGATTCTCTGAGCACTGCTTTAAAAGACTGCATTTGCTAACCAGTATCAACTGTTAGAATTAGAATGTTGTCAGAATAAAGATGTTCACTCCTGAAAGCTGTTTTGGGATGGTACATGCAAACACAGGTCCAACATTAGGTAATGAGTGTAAGCTCTTCGGAATTGAAGCCTTCAGGAGCAGGCTTCTCTGCTCACTCAAAGGCTATTCTGCTTGGATGTAGCACAGTTCTCAAAGCACAAATGCTGTAACTGTGGAGAGGTACTGCTTTTGTCCTGTTTTTGTTTTTTCCTATTTTGGATTGTTAAAGATTTCTTGTTTTCCCTTCTGTTAACAGGTTTTACTTGATTGGGTAAGCCGTACATTGGTTTCCAACTACAACAAGAAACGTGAACTGGAGGATGAAGTTGTTGAAAAACTCTGGGCATATCTTGACAATGTTATTCATAGTAAAAAACTACAGGATCTCTTAAAGACTGGGAAGACAGTTGGTCTCAGTTTTCCAATTGCACAGGTAACTATAACTGTGGATATCTGGTGAAATTCTGTATAGCAATATGTATCTCTTACAGTACTTGACTCTTCCTCATAGTGTCAGATGTTGCATGAAATATGTATTAATCTGATAGTTTGCAGGACCTATACTGAAAGTTTTGCTATTTCTGTCCTGCAATACAGTTTGTATTTGTGCAACACTAAGGTTAAAAATGGCAGAATTAGTGAGTGGCTGCAAAGGCAGTGAAAGTGACTGGGAAAATGACCCATTTCGTTTTGATCAGATTGAAGGGAAGCAAGAAGAGATTGTCTTTACGTGTAGAAATTGAACTGTGAAGTATAGAGAATTGCTTGAATGAAATCTATGCTTCAGAGATGTTATGTAGAAAGTGTGCCAAATTTAAACGTGATGTGGGTATGGAAACCTGTCTGGATGAAGATTAGGTCAGAGGTACAGGACAGAGTACCCCAAACACCAAGGACAGAGGTGGTAGAGGGTCCAGTGGGAAGAACTTAAGGATCTGTTTTAGTCCAGCGGTGTTCCAGGTGAGGACATGAACTATCCACAATAATGTGTAAGGAGAGAGGTGAGGTTTTTAACAAAATAGAGGCAGATTTGTAAATTGTTACTGAATTTGTTTGCAGATACTATCTGAAGGTGAGAAAAGGGAATGAGTGAAAAGTGGATTGAAGTAGAAAATAGCAGGGAAATACACATGAAGTTTGAGAAAAGGAAGAGAAATGCAACATTATTTCTCTAGAAATATGTATCCCTCAAAGAGAAAAGAGAATAGTCCTTCACATTCCAGATATAAGGACTAGAAACTTTCGTTTTCAAATATAAAGATGATATTCAGTCGTGGACATTCTTACTAAATAAGCTCCCTGTATCAGAGCAGGGATGTGTATTGTGTTTGGGTTTTTTGTTGTTGGGACCATAATTTTGGGGACCATTCAAGAAGGGAAGAAATTTACCCCTACTCCATTTCTGCAGGATGAACTATTAGTATGAAGTAGGGATAGCCTTATACTGTTGCCAGTAGCATGTATGAGGGCTTCCTTACCCATCTGGTGGTGCAAACAAATGCAAGGACAGTGGAGCTCCTAGTTTGAAACCTATGATGTGAGAGGCCCAGCAGCAGCTGTTGGTACCTCCCCCTTGCTTGCAGCCACAGCTCCCAAAAGGTGTTGTTGGTTCATTATGATGGGCTTTATTTTTCTATGCTAAATTGACTGGTTTTTGGGCTTTGTTTCTTTTTTCAGGTCATAAACAAAAGGTTATCAGAGGCCTGTTCTGAAAAAACACAGCAGAACATTAGCACCTTGCTGAGCTGCTCCAGTGGCATCCTTTCTACTCCTTCACTGTCCATCATTTACACAGCAAAGTGTGAGCTTTTGATTGATCTCCTCAGCAAGCTATCCAAGCTGGCATGCCAGCAGCTGGCTTCTGACAATGCTGTGGGCTCCCAGTTGTTCAGCGTCCTCCAGCTTACCTTAGCTCAGTACTTACTTATCCAGAGGCAGCAAACCAACCCGAAACTTGTGTTTGGGCAAGTGACAAGTCAGTTGCTCCAGCCATGTTTGCTCCTGAGGCACTTGCTGACTGTGAGGAACTGGACAGAAGTGGATGATAACCACGTGCGTCAGCACCTGAGCAGAGAAATACGAAGCCAGATAGAAACTTTGCTGCAGGTTGGGTTATTTCAGCCTGACCTTTTCTCATCCTACAAAGAAGAGCTGCTCCCAGAACAGGAACCCCAGGAGAAGAAGAAAGGAGGTTGGAAAACCTTTTTGCTGCCAGCCAACACAATGCAGACCAAGCTGGGCAGTGACTTGTGTGAACCTGCCCTCCATGGAGTGGTTGTGGCCAGTTCGGTGTCCCTGCTATATAAGCTCTTTCTGGACTCATACTGTAAGGCAGAAAGCCACCTTGTGTGTTTCCACATGCTCAGCAGGCTTTTTGGCTGTCTCAGGCTCTCTGACCTACAAGAGGCAGGGAGGAGTGATGTGCTCTCCCCTGTGGATTGGAGCACGGAGCTGCTTGCTCTGGAACAGCTTCTGAACTTGGTGCTCAGCAATGATATCTATAATGTCGCCAGTGACCGTATCCGGCACAAGGAGGTGCAGTTTCAGTTTTACCGGAAGCTAGCACAGATGCTGCTGACACACTCCCAAGCTTCCATCCCTGCTTGGTTCAGGTGTCTCAAACTCTTGGTGTCATTAAATCACCTTATAGTAGAGCCAGACCTGGATGATTTGGTGTCGTCAGCTTGGATTGATGCCGAGGCCTCTGAGCCATGTACAAAGAAGCCACAGGAGACTCTCATCAGCACCATATTCCAGACCTACTCCAAGCTGAGGCAGTTCCCACGGCTCTTTGAAGAAGTGCTGACGGTCATTTGCCGGCCAGCTGTTGATGAACTGAGGCCATCTGTCTTCTCTGCTGGCCTGACAGTAAAGCTTCGTGAGTGCCTTCTTGAACTGCCACCCAACCAGATTCTGGACATTCTGTGTCTCTTTGTGGAGAAATGCCAGACCCTTATCATTCCAGCTGTTGAAGGGTCAATTGACATGGCCTTGAAGCTGATGTCAGTATGTTCAGTGCTGCATGCTTTTCTGTTCAACATGAGGAGCCTAGATGATGTCACTCCTACCCCTGTGGTGCTTCGCACTCAGCGTTTGATGGCAAACATACGGAAGGGAATAACTCAGCCACTGATGGAGCTGCTGCAGGCTCCTAGGAGAGAGGAAGAAAAGTCAGAGCTTTGGCTAAGAAAGGCCAGTGACGCTGCTCTCCTACTTGTTTACACTTGGGTTGAGGTAGACACTCTGTTTGGTGTTAGCTGCAGTAAATATGTGTCTCCAACAGCTGAAATTGCTGTTACTGATCCTGCTGCAAGGCACTGGGCTGTTTCAGCTTTTCTGCCTGGTATGAAGGAGCAGTGTTGGAGGAGAGTTATGGAACTTGCAAGTGGTTTTGCCTCCACTAGTAAATACTGCTTAGAACTGCTCACACTTCAGAAAATGAAGATGATGTTAATGCAGACCGAAGTTGACCTACAGGCCTTGCAGCATACCACAGCTTTCATCCTGGAGTCTGGAAGATCCGCCATGAGCAGAAGAGAATGTGAGCCGTGGGATGGAGATATCAGTGCAATAACTGAACTTAGCTACCCCACAGCACACTGGCACCTTGTCATGTCCAACCTGACCATCCTGTTGCCCTATATTTCCTTAAAAGATGCAGAGTATGTTGCAAAAGTGCTTCTAGAGACGTTGATGTTGCCTGAAGCTCAGGAAGCTGCCATGGACCAGGAGCCTTCCATCAGCATTGGAAAGATATCCCTTGGTTTTATCCACAGCTCTCTTCTACCAGAAATGAAGGTCCTGCACTGTGCTTTTCTGACCCATCTTATTCATCACTTTGCTATGGTGCTGCCCACTGCTACCAGGGATTCAGTAGATCTGCCACTTCAGCAGTTGTCTGTGACTAATGTTCCTTGGCATGAAGAAATTCTGTCTCCTTGCAAAACCATTGACCCATTGGAAGTACCATCAGAAAAACTGCTGAAGGATGAGCTGAGCTTGTCTTGGAGAACACTGGAGAAAGTTGCCCAATGTGTAGTATTGTTAGCAAAAAATGGCTGCCCTGTCACCCTGAAAGAACGTCAGCTACAAAGATGCCTGGGTTTGCTAAAAATTGTTTCTCTCCTGAAATTAGACAGTTTTCTTCCCTCTGACTGTACTCGGTGTTTTCTGGTGCTGCTGTCCCTGCTAGTTAATACCAAGGCTAGTGTCTCTTGCAGCAAGTTGTTACTGTTGGAGGTTTTAAGGACTTGTCTCCACCTCGTGAGATGCCTGCAAGCTGGCAGGAATGCCAACTCTGTTTTTAAGGTGTTACATGCCAGCGATGTTCTTGAGGCTGTCATGACCTCCCAGCTTACAGCTAGCAAATTCTTCACTGATGTCTTGACTGTTCCTGTTTGGACACAATATGTCAAGGAAGTCCAAGAGGTTTTGGAAAACTTTCTTCAGATGATTATTGAAAGAAGACAAAGTGTGAAGCTCAACTTGGAAAAGTTCATGTCTTTCCTGGTGAGCTGCAGGCCAGACAGAGGTGCAGCCAAAAGCAAAGACTGGAAAAACTGGAATCCCGCAGCTGAGCAGTTACTGCTTACAGCATTCACCACACTCTGTCATGTTGTCACACTGCACCTCCAGCAGCTGCCAGAAAATAAGCTGCATTCTGCAGATGTGTTCTCTGCTCTGTTGGAACCAGTAGTTCTGCAGATGGTCAGAACTGTTGAACATGGTCTTCAGACTAACACCCCAAACCAGCTTTTGCCTTTAGCATTCATACCATCTGTCACTACTCTCCTCAAAGCAGATCTGAGCCATCCTGTCAAGGACTGGCAGAAGGAGCCCAGTGGGTTTTTGGAGCAGCCCCGTATTAAACTGTACCAAAAGTTTTACTCTCAGATACTGAAAGAGCTGCCCTGTGCAGGGAGTAATCTGCAGTTCCTTCAGCTTGCTTGGCAGTTCCTGACCGTCTTCTGCTCTGTGCCAGAGCTGTATCCTGGAAAAGAAACTGCAGTCATGGTTGTTTTTGCTATAAAAAAGCTTCTCTCTGGTATGAAAACTCTTTCTCCATCTCCTTTACTCATTTTGCAATGTTAAAAGCCATTTAGCAAAGCATACAGCTTCTTTAAAAGTCTGTATTTGTTGACTTGTGTTAATACAGCAGACTATCCTTTTTTAAATGCATAACAGGGAAATTTTCAAGGAGGCAATATTGTGGTACCTGGACCACAGCCACCATCTAGTTTGGTAATGATCTTCTGATGGATGTTAACATCTTAATAAAGTTGAGGTTCTGAGTTACTTATCCCTGGTAGAACATTTTGAAAGTAACTGGAACATGATAATACTTCTGGAGATAGGGCTGAAGTGCAGTGTCCTGCTTGTGTAATTCATATATAGGCACCACTGAAGCAGCTGATTTGTGCAAGGTCAGATCTTAAGAGCAAAATACTCATCTACTTTTGTATCTGGTAGGTGAGTTTACAGGGCAGTGGAAGTTACCTAACTGTTAGGGATGCTGAACACCGTGTGGTAATTCTGATAAATTCTGTGGAATATTGGGAGGTTGGTTCCTTTATCCTCATCAAATAAAGAGCCAGGGCTGGAGATTACATGAAAAACCTCTGCTGCCAGGTGTGGGACCTTATGGCTCCTTTATATTGTCTCATTCAGAGAGAGAGACGAACACAGAGCAGGCATAACTGTTCTCTTTGACTTCTTCAAACTGCTGGAATTTGTCAAACTTATTACTGGCATGGTCTGGTACAGTGGTCTCCAAACATTTTTGATTGCACTCACCTATCATTAAAAAAACTAAGAAATTGAACACACAGCCTCAATATATTTTACTTATAAATTATACATGTGCTACTCCATTATGTACATTACAAAGCACACATAGAGAAAATGTTTAAAAAGAATGAGATAAAGATGAAATAAGCACTATTTTAAATATCTTTTTATATTTGTTAAAGATACTTTTTTCTATATTTCCTGCACCCCAGTGAATTGTCTTGTCCACACCCTAGAGTGTGCACACCCTGCTTTGGAGGCTACTGTTCAAGTGAACTACAGTTGTGATCTCAGTATTTGTATTGCCATTAAGTAGTCATAAAAAAAGCTTTGTGCTTTGTGGTGGATCTCTGGCCACCATTTGTAGAAAAGACCTGTGGCTTTTTTGGCCTGCTGCCTTGGCTTGTGCAGCTGCTTTGGTGTAGTCTTTCTGTATTATTGTAGATTTTTTATTGCTATGATGCCTGTTCTGTGAACCTGAGGGTAGGATATACTTGAGATCATCAAGTCATTGCACTCCTGGGGAAAGGTAAAGAGAAAGTATCAAGCCCTCTATGTATTTGAGTTAAAAAGGTATCCCCAGAGCTGTTTCATTTTCAGTTTGTCCTATTCTTACCTGCAGAAGTCCTTGTCTTGGGAATTGATTGCTTTTGTCTCTTGAATATGCAGGTCCTGCAATTACAGCCCAGGTGATCCGAAGTATGGAGATGGAGCTGACAGAGGTGCTTGTCAAGGTGCTGGGAAACTGCTCTCCCGAGGAGTTTTATGCCATAATGAGGCTGGTGCTGCAAGGACTGGAAGTGAAGAATGTTTGGCAGCAGAAGGCTAAAGTAAGGCCCGAGCTTAGTGTATTGTCAACTTCCTTCTGCCGTCTACTGTATCTTGAAAAAAGGTTGTTGGCTGAATGACATTTGTTAAATATTTTTTTCTTCTTCCTGCTTTATGTTCATTGGTCAGGTCAAATTAATTTACATGGATAAGGGCTTGGTGACTGCTATGTTCTGTATATAAATTGAGAGGTGGAAAGATATGCAAACCTACTCAAAAAAACTTTCTGTCCAGCTTAAGGGCTCAGCAGTCTTGATTCCATGTATTGACAACAGAAATCACACAGCTGTGGTGTTACAGGCCATGCTGAAAACTCTTTCCTACTTGCTGCCCAGACCTCTTGCATAACAGATACCAGCAGTCAGTGTTTGTCTGTGGCTCTTTTTTTATAAGGTTAAAGGCACTTTTAGAAGTGCTGGCATTTTTAAGTAAAACCAAAACTGCACCTATGCTTTTGGTACTTTTTGCTCTAAAGACTATTCAGCAATAACCAGATAGTACTCAGTATCTTTTAAAATTTTGTTCCCTTCTTCAGAGCAGCTTAAGCACCAGTGGTGATGTATGGAACACTTTTGGCAACAAAATCAACTGTATGCTCCATAGAAGGCACAGTGACTTGAGAATGACACTTGGATTAAACTTGCAGGGTTGTCCGGCCCTATCTTATTTGTCAGAAAGAGACGTGGATGTGCTGTATCAATTCTTGATGCATCTTTTTGAAAGTGCATCTGAAATTTCTGAACAGCATAGATAATTCCTGCCACCTGAATGTAGCTTGCAATATGCTTCTTTTATCAGTCTGTATAAACAACTAGCAAGTAAAAAAAACCCTGCTGCCAAAAGCAGTATTCTTAATTTATAGTGTTCTGGTATCCTTGTATTGCCTCTGCTTCCCTCTGTCATCTAGTGGCAGTTGTATGAGAAGGCTTTCCTTTCTTGAAAGTCATGTAAGCCTTCTTGTGCAGTAAGTTGATTGCAGAGCAAATGTGGCATAAAGTACGTTTGGGTTAGTGCTTCTCAGTGCATTGAATTCTGTTAAGCTGCTGCTTACTTCACAATTTCCAAAGAGAGGTATTGGTGGGAGGCCTTTCGTGTGTCAAGGCTCTGGTTATGCTCAAAAGTGCCACTGGCCTTGAAAGAGCTCTTCTGTACTTGAAAGGAGCCAGTGTGCCTTGTACCCCTGACTGACGATCTGTCTGCTTTCTGCAGGAAGTATTGTCAGCTGTTACGCTAACCAAATTGTTGCTCAGCTGCCCATTAAGTGGAGACAAAGAGAAAGCTTTCTGGTTTGCCAGCCCACAGATAATCACAGCTTTAGCTGTAAGTATCTCTTTGCTGTAACTTCATTACCTACCCTTCCTATCTGTTAGAGTCTCTAGCGATGCACAGAAGCACATAGGAACAAAACCTAAACTAATCCATGCCAGATTCATCTGAGTGTTTTTGTCTAGACCCTTTTTCTCCTCCTTCCTCAAGTAAATTTCCTCCTGTGAGTGCAGTGTGCAGGTCATCCACTTCTTATACACAGTAATTTTATGGAACTACACCATGTAATATGGAGCTTGGGAGAAACTTCTTAGACTGCAGGGTAGAGAGTCTGTCTCCTTTCCTTCCTCCTGTCCAAAGCAGAAGATAACCATATCATCTTGCAGAAGCGAACAGCAGCGAAACAAAACTAAAAAAGTGCTTATAGAAAAAAGTAATTATATAAATTCACTGAATTATGAAAGAGAAACTAATCAAACCCAAGTTTGCAGCCCTTCATTTGTACAACATATAAACCTAGTAACGTAGGTTTTTCTTCTCTTGGGATGATATCTCTAAGCAAGAATTTATCAGAGGTTGGTTCTGCAGTGCCTGGGAATCATAAGCTTGCAGTTTCTGCCCTTTTTGATTTGTCTGTATGCATGAGAAAGAATGAACTGCATCATTGGATTCATGTGAAGAGGTGTGTAAAGAGGTGCTGGTTTTCAGGGGGCTGGGGAATAGTTGCTATTCCAGTTAATACTCACAGCAGTGTTTGTTTGAAATGCATCATATTCATCCTGACACAGGGCACAATTGCGTGAAAGTGGTTCAGGTGCAGGAGTCTCCCTGCCAGTCCAGCTAGCACAGGTCTAGTTCCATTGACTCCAGTCAGAGCCTTAGGGTTCTCTGGTGTTCCAACAATAATGATAAGTGGCTAATGCATTTCTTATTGTCTGTTTCCTGTCTTGTAGCTGCAAACCAAAGAGGCCTGTCAGGACCAGTCACTGATTTCTATCATAGTTATACCTATTCTAGAGACTGTAGCAGCTCTGCTAAGGCAGGGAGAAGGAGTTCTTGTGAATCCACATCATGTTTCATTGGCATTCAGCATTCTTCTAGCAGTCCCTCTGGATCATCTGAAAACAGAAGACTATCGTGGTGTCTTCCTGGGGGTCCATGAAGTGCTCTTCTCTATTGTGCAGTGTCATCCAAAGGTATATCTGTGAGGGACTGGGAGAAGGGGAAAAAGTTTGAAAGAGCAAACACATTAGTGATGGAATTTTTTTTTAATATGGTTTTGAAATATTTTGTCTTGATAGTATGGAAGTGCATTGTACTGTTTGTCATTTAAAAGGCTATGAATCTCAAAATCACATAATTTCAGATGTTCTGCTTTGCTTGTTTTTTCATTGTTGTTCTTTGGCAGGGGATTGCTTATGAGCATCTGATGCTAGGTTAGGAAAAAATGTTGCCTTTTTCTGTGATTGATTCCAGAAGCACAAATGGCTCAGGATGCAGAATGAAAAGATAGTTTCTACTCTCTCCACTCCCTCTGCTATGTAATCTCAGATGTTTTTATTTAATGTCTTTTTCAGGTGCTGTTGAAAGCAGCGCCATCTTTTCTGTGCAGTTTCCATCGTCTGGTTGTTTCTGTCATGCATGAAGGACGTCAGAAAGGAGACAGAGGTACCATATCTTTTCCACCTTTGCATTATATATATACTCTAGAAGAGGAGATGCTGAACAGGGCAAAGTTCTCAAAACCTAGCTGTGGCATTGAAACTGTCAGTCCTATCTGTCCTTTATAAAAAGTTGGGGATGAGCTTTGTGGTGTTGTGGGCGTAGAAAGATAACCGGGGCTCCTGGGGAGCTGCATGCAGACAGCATTTCTTCTGGTGAATAAGTTATTCTTCACTGACTGGCTGGCAAGTAGACAGGAAGCAGTAAGGCTTGCTGTGCCCAATTTCTGCTCTGCCTATCAACCGCTGTGTCTGCAATCATGGTGGCTGTGAGGTCCAGTGATTCATGCTAATATGTGTGAGTTGTAATCCTAAATGGAAGCTGCTAAATGGAATTTCTTGAGATTGGAGCTATGTTTACTACAGAGCTGAATTGTGACCATTCTATGCTAAGTATAAGAACTCTGTGTGTATCTGAAGCATCAGTTGGGATTTGATGATAAATCTGTATGGTCAAGGAATTGTAATAAGTGTAATTAAATATCCTAAGAGGAAGGGAGAAAAGCAGATTTCTTACTGGAAGTTATTAAAGAATTTACATAGTCAAAGTAGACAAGTCAGAGATGTCCACAATGATTAAGGTGGTCAGGACACAAATACCCTGTCACTCGTAGTGGAGAGTTTTGAGACAAGTTGACTTCACGACCTGAAACTGATTCTGTCTCAGCTTTCTGCTGATGTCCTACAGCCTGTGCCATGTTCAGATTTATCTCAGCTGATATGTTGCCCATAGCTATGGGCAAATATAAGTGTATGTATTGTAGAGGAATATATTGTAGAGGAATATATTAGCTGAGGCTCAGTGATACAGGAAAAGGTATGTTAAAATGGTGCCAGATTTGGAGAATTTTCTTGCTTCTGCAATATGTTTACATAAGGAAATAATCACAGGAAGCTTACAGGTCCATGGCATCCTCAAGCTGAAAAATGATGCTGTTTATCTGTGCAAGATTGTTCTGTTTTTGTAACATAACATGAAAGTAATTTCTGGATTTCCCTTCTCCTTTGTTTATACTAGCTCTCTTCATTCTCTGCCTACTGAGTTAATTCTCAGCTGATCTCACTAGTCTCACTTTAAATATCTCTAGTGATGTAGCTTTTGCTGCTATATTCCACAAAATAGATCTCATCAGAAAGCTTTCTTACTATGCTGTTTCTAAGAAATGTCTTCTGATTTTCTCTAGGTAGGGAATACAATTTTCTTGTCTCCTTGTTCTCTCCTCCACAGTGGTAGTTGGGACTGAATTGTGGAAGGGACCTTAACTGCTGTTTTGAGCACTTCAACATCTATAACAAGTAATTTTTGTCTTGCAGTGCACATGAAATTGGCATCAGTGTGCTCTTGCAAAATAGCCATTCTAAGAGATGTATTCTATGTGTTGTGGGGGGGCCTCTAGCTGTGGCTTGATAAGAAAAGATGATAAAATAGCCAAGCTGTCCTTGGCCTCATGTAGTTCAAGGATCATGGAAGGCTGATTCCTTGGGCTTTTTTCCCTAATGTTTTTAAGCCTCAAATACCAGGCTGCATCTCACTTTGTGTTTTAGGCAACATGGAAGAGTTTGAAATGATACTGAAATGTGCACACTTGGTGGAACGGATGTATACTCATATTGCTGCAGAAATGGAGAACTTCACTGTGTTTTCTGCTTTCATGGTGGCTCAGTATGTGACTGAATTGCAGAAGGTATGTTCTCATTCATCTTGAAAGTGCCTTAGTATTGTGCTAGATTTGGAGTTTCTGTTCCAAAGGCAACTCTGTTAAATTTTGTAAAATTTGTGAAGTTACAGAAGTTGTTATGCCTCATGGAGGTGCAGGTTTGGTCCAGGTTGTTATATTATGCAAGAGTTCCTGAGAATCATTCTTACCAAACTCCTGGAAATTTTTCTAAAGGTGTGGGCTGTGGATTTTTTCTTTTAAAGTAAAATAATGCAGTGCCCAGGTACAAAGATGCTTTGCATTAGTGCCATGTTGGGTGTTGCTTTTCTCCATAGAATCATAGGATGGTTTGGGTTAAAAGGTTGAAAAATAACCTTTAAAGGTCATTTAGTCCGAGTCCTCTACAATGAGCAGGGACATCTTGAAATAAATCAGGCTGCTCATAGCCACATCCAACCTGGCCTTGGATGTTTCCAGGGATGAGGTATCCACCACTTCTCTGGGCAACCTGTTCCAGAGTTTTGCCACCACCATTGTTAAAAACGTCTTCCTTATATATCTGGTAGTTAAGTTTATCTCCCAAATACTCTCAGTTGTCCAGGACTGATAGCAGTTAAGGCCCCATCTGGCAAAGTAATGGTGGATGATTCTCCTGGAAAATATCTTTTAGTATGGTTTAAATGATTAAGTGGATGGAAAAAATGTTACCAAGGCAAGAATTGTTAGCTTTTCAGTCATTCTCCTTCTGTACCAAAGATACTATTCTGATCTTTACTGAAGGCAACTGCTTCTGCTCTTATGGATGCCAGAGCCAGATCGGTGTTTTCTCTCATCCAAAAGTAACTTCAGCTTGTCATTTTCTTCAGCCCAATAGATTTAGATTTCACCAGGGTTTGAGTGTTGCTTGTGGTGCAAGTACCTGCAAACTGATTATTTGTGATTCTGGTCAGGGCATGGGCTGAAATACAGAAAAGAAATTTATTCTTTGTTTTTCGGCCCTCCTACGAAAAAATACAAACCTAACTGGTGCTATGTTTCTGAAGGATTGAGGTGTAACCAGTGTAGCTAAATATGAAGGTTATTACGGAGGTTAAACTTTGCTGCCTTCTCTGTCGCCTGTCTTTTTTATTTTTTCTTTTTTTGGGGGAAGGGGGGGTAAGGGAGAAAAACAATGGGAGATGTCAGATTTTAGCCATATTATTTAGTGTTCCTGGTTAGTTGGTTATTGTTTACATAGTGAATGTAGCAGTTCAGCAAAGGGAAAATTGCTGTTAAGATGACTTCTGTTCCCTTTAATCATCTGTGAATTCTGTAATCTGGTCATCACTGAATGCAAGTCTGAAAGCCTGACTTGAATTGTCAAACGACCTTTTTAAATTTAAAGGACACTTGTCTCAGTGTTAGCAGGAGTACACAGCCTCATGAGACTTCTAGGAAAGTTTTGTGCAAGATGTTCACTGGGAAATGGAAAGTGATGGATGATAGCTGAAACCACAGATCAGTAATGTATGCATGGAACCTTTGGGTGTGGAAGGGGGAATTGGTGTAGTGAGCCACCAGACACTGTGGCAAAGGAGTGTTTCCTGTCTGACAGAATAGATAGATCAAAAGTAGGTGATGATTTATTTGCTCATTAGACTGCTGGGAATTGATGGATATCAGAGGAAAGGGGGGCCTCAGATGCCTGTCTTAAATGGGGCATGTATACATCTTTCATGTTGCTCTGCAGAAGGAGAGAAAAACTCTTTTAACCATTCATCTCTTCCAAGTCAGGATCAGTGTCTTTCTTCCTGTGATATGAAGACTCTGAGGGTCCATCAAAGATAACTGAGAAAAACACGTTAGTAGATTTAAATCTTCATATAGGCATCTGCACAGTTACTGGAACCCTTTTAAGGGTTGGTGAACTAGAAGTGATGAAAACTACTGGCCTAAGCAGTCACTTACCCTAAAGTGGTTGTGTAACAGCTCCCTCAGTGCTTCCTCTTTATACCACAAATTATTTTGTATTAATCTAGAAAGATTCCTTACTGGAGTGGGTGGCATCTCTTTCATACTGTTGACAGTGCTTTCTGCTTGTTGCCTGTGAGCTGTTGCTTAATTCAGCAATAGTGAAATACCTCTTCACACATTTAATGTCTCACATCAAGAGCTCTATAATGCTTGACAAATTGGTTGTGCTAACTGTATAGACCATAAACCACTTAAAAATATAATTAACTGCCAGCCAGTAGTGGCAGCTGTTTAAATCTTTGGTTCTGCTTCCCATGGTGTTATTGGTGTTTATAGGAAACTGCAAAGCAAGAATGGCCCAAATAAGGCATGGGTCCAAATGAATTTGTGATGTGAGGGATGCAGTTCCATTAACTGCAGCTCTGAGATAGCTGCTTATCCCAAGTGGGCCATCTGGTCCATATTGTCAGTAGCTGTGGGTTTTCCTGTCCTTGTTCTCTGCAGTCATTTCTCTGAGAATCCAGCCCAGTGCATTCACTGGGAGCCGTGATGCTCAGCTGTTCTACAACTGTATTGCACAGTGTAGGGAGAAATAACATCTGTTGTAAACAAACCAATTGATCAACTAGCAGAGAAGGGAAAAATTACAATCTCTTGGACAAGCAAACTCTTCAGGGTTGCAGATCTGAAGGAAGTCTTATGTACCTTAATGCCCGCTGTATGTTTTTCCCTGCTATGTTAGCAGATCTAACAAAATGTATTAGCTATTCCACATTTAGGGCAGAAAGAGAGCAGGAGCCTGTCACACTGATGAGGAGTGCACTTCATTAGTAGAAAGTTTATTAGTTGCCTAAGGAAGAAAGAAGCTTGAATTTTAATGACAGCTTTTTATGTAATTTTCATTAGGCCTGGAGTGCAGAGGCTCACATCTGGAGGCATAAAGCTAATTTTGGGATTCAGCAAAGATAAGACATGGTTCTGCAGCAAAAATAATGTGATGATGCCAGAGGCCAGCACTGTCTTGGGCAGTGAAGTATTTAGCAAGTGATTTGTGAGCACAGGACAAATCTCAATTAGCCTAGAGCAGAAGAGGACTCCAGAGTCAGCACTGATGTTCCTGGTTGTTAGTGGTGGTCCTGCTGATTGTGGGGTTGAGCAGAGGTAATGTTGGGAGCAGGGTGCTGTGTCCTGAGTCATTTCTTGTATTCCTCCAACTTTCTGCATGATTTCTGCAAGGTACCTGATTCCTGGTGTTAAAACCGATTAAGGAAATACACATCTCCTGAGAATTTTGAAGGCTTCTTTTATTAAGGCTTGCACATTGAAGTACTCAGAAATAAAATTGTTAGATAAATATGAAATTGTTAAGTGATAAGTTAAAATTGTTTGACTACCCAATGTAAATGAGAGAGCAGCCTAAAGCAGGTGCTCATCTGAAACTGACTTAATAACATACAGCCTATAGGAGACATACAGAATCTACTGCAATGTGTAATCCAAGGCAAGTATTTTGGGGTTTTTTAAATTAGAGTTGTTGTGCTGAGGAGTGTCCATGTGATTCCAGGATGATTAGTGTCTTTGCCACTGCACCAATGTGTATAGTGCTCCTGTGGATTTTACTGCAAGGGCTGTGCTTGTTCTGCAAAACATGTTTGCAAAATTTAGGAAAATACTGCACAAGTCAAAATCTTGGATTTTATCTAGTGGGCTGTTCCAGATGGTCTGATGCAAAGGATATCATTGTCAGCATTTAATGTACACTGACTATGGAAACGGTGTTTTCTTGCCTTTCTGTCTTCAAGTTTAAGGCAATTTTGTTCTTCTTGTAGGTGACTCTGCACCCAGCTGTGAAGGCACATCTCACAGAAGGAATATATCACATCCTTGATCTTTGCATTGAGCGGGACATCAAGTTCTTAAGTGCATCGCTCCCAGCAGGCGTGAGGGAGGTCTTTAAGGATCTGTATAATGATTACAACCGCTACCACAAAGCAAAAAAGCAGGGGGAGGAAAAATACACTGCATGATGAATCCTGCCTGGTGCTGCGTGATCAGTTGTGAATTGATCTTGCATCTCTCAGAAGATGCTCACTTGCTGTTTAGTTTGTGATGACGAGTAAGATCGAACCTGAGGAAGATCCTAAACATGGATTGCATTTATCCCTGTACAGCCAGCCTTCATAAAGGGGAAAAAGGGAACTGGGGAGGGAGGATGTGCTGTGCTGTTGGTTCTGGTCCTGTGTTGTGCCACAATGGCAGAATTGCTGGGCCTCTGCTGGCCCCTTGTGAACTCTCTGGGAGCCTCGGGTCACTCACTGCAATTTGGCAGCAGATGTCAGGCTTCAGGCTTTGGCACATCATGGTTCTTTCCTGTGGAAGCAATAGTCTGGTCTAAAAGCCAGTGAGGGATATAATCCCTGCTTTTACTTACATGGTAAGCAGAATTAAAGCAATTAAAGTGCTTATTTTTGTACCCTGTTATTTTACATTTTGTAACTGAAGAAATTTGTCAATGTTACACAGCCGTACAGTAGTGCAAACCTGCAGAAAAACAGTATAAATTTTGAAAGATTGTATCTCTTTGCTTGATTGGTCTTGCTGTCCAGTCCAGCCCTGGGCAACGTATTGGTCTGACCTATTGAATTTCCTTCCCAACTATATTATCGTTTGATCTCATGATAATCAAAAAGACTGACTACCTGGAGCTCTGGTCGATTTACTGTCATTAAGCAATTACACTTAGTCATCTGAGCTGTCGTCACTCTCAGTGTACAGTTTTAGCTTGTGACAAATGTTAATTACCACTGTTACTGTTTGAGACCCTTGTTGGTCTAAGCTGAGCCTTGTTACTTTGCATTCACTCTAGGTTAAGAATAAGCCCTCGACTTCTTGCAGCTCAGCTCAGCTTCTGACAGGAAGCTTTATCAAGTTTTATCAAATAGCTCCCTTTCATTAGCTAAATGACAAGTTTATTTTATTGAAAATAATGCATACTAAAGATCTAAATTTTTATGTAAGTGATAAAACAGTTTTCACACGTACATGCAGGTAGTGGAAAGAACTCAATACTCTCATATGTTTATCTGCTTTAATCTATAGATAGGGGGTGGGCAGAGGGAGACTGGAATGTGGCTTACCACTTTTCGGGGTCCATCTGCCTCATAGCAAGGTCCAAAGGATGAAGTTTGTCTGGGGCAAAAGACTCCATGTGGCTCAGATGAGGGAGGTGATCAGGGCTTGCTAAACTTCATCCTTTGGACTGGAGATGACCCTCCTCTCATCCTGAAAAAGCATTTTGGAGGGCTTTGATACTGTGCAAGCACTGTTCAGAAGTAACAGTGCTATGTTTTTTACACTGTTCTAGTCACAAATGCAAATCACAGGGGCATATAGGCTGCCATGAAGCAAGTTAACTCTATCAAAGCTGGATCCTGTGCACCAATGGGCCACTTCCGTATTTCATTTCGTGTGGGCCAGCGATGGGAAGGGGAGTTACTTCTGCCCCACCAGGAAGTGGGACAGTGACATAGGTCCCAGAAGGGAAACATGTGGGAGCTGGAGACATCCAAAGGGGCACCAAAGAGGGCAGGTCTCCAGGGTGGAGACAGTTAATACACTGGAAAACGAAGGAAGGTTTTGAGCACTGGGAGAGGATGTGGAAAGAACAGCAGAAAAAAAGAGCTGGGTTTGGAGCGGGGGAGGAAGGAAGTGTGAGGGAGGAAGGAAGTGAGGTAGCATCTCTGGCGTGTAAGTGTCAAGGCTCCCCTGATGCAGCCATATGGTGCAAGCCACACACAGAGCTCAAAAGCTTCTGAGTGCAGACCACAGTAAATACCGTTAGCCAAAGGAGGTAAACTAGTTGAGCTGAGATCAGTTTAATTTCATTAATACTAACTTCTAAAATGTTACCAATTTTAACTTCTTGGCTTGGAAATGAAAATGTGTAACTGACTTAGATGTACAGGGGTGATGGAATTAACAAACTCCCACTGTCAAAAGGGCACAGTGCTTGAATGAATGAAAATCTGAAATCCTGCCACAATTAAACCTTTATTTCAAACACCCCGTGCAACTGCCACTTATCCCACAGCCCCCCCTCCTTCTCCATGCAAAGCAGTGGAGTTCTAAAGCACAAAGCAGCGTTTCTGTGTAGAAGTGACAAAGGGGTTAAAAGGAAGGCTGTCTTTCACTTGCTAATCCCAGGTCTTTGTCCAAGAACCGCTCCGGATTTTTTTTTTAGCTAGAATAAATTAAATCACTGGCAGCGGACCACCTGCTGAGAAAGCAGGCTTTGTATTCCCGAGTGCATTCCCACGTGGGTGCAGTTTTCCTCTGTTGTCACACGATGGGGCCATCCTGCAAGGGTACAAAGCACCCTTGTGCTGTCTGACATCGGTTTTGGAGCCCTTCCTCCTAGGCTGGGTTAGTCTGCGAGCTCTGAACATCAGGAAGGTGAAGGGTTTGGAAGAAACACCATCTCGGGGGTCAATGCCAGGGATCACGACCTTTGTTTCAATGGAGTGTTGCTTTGTGCGAGTGGATCTCCAGGTCTTACAGGCATCTGCCACAGATATTCTTGGCCAGATTTCCAATTGTTGATGCAGCACATATCTTCTGAGGGCTTTCCTTGCTGCAGCATGGACAGAAATATCTCCTGTAAGCAGAACTTGGAGGCTGGCATCTGAGGTTCCTGCTGGCTGTGCCACTGGCTCAGCCTGTGACTCTGTGTGGTGTTTTTTACTGGTGCATGGGCAGTGCCCAAGTCTGCTGTGCCAAAAACTGGCTCAAATAGCAAGAGACAGGAAAGGCAAGAAGAACAGTCAAGACCAACAAAAATCACGCTGAATTTATTTACCCCTTATTTTTGTGTAGCTGCTCTGAAAATCAGCTGATTTTTCTACTTACCTGGTGGTGGGGCTTAATACTTGATTTACCTTGCAATTGTGGGTAGAAATGTCAAAACGTTTAAGATGTTAGAAATTGTGTTACTTATTCAAAAATTATTTTCTTGATCATACCTTTTGGGAAGAGACTATGTACTGTGTACTTTCCTTTAAGCTTGAAATGAATCAGTAGCTTCCTGTTTGTTTACTGGATGCAGTTCCAGAGCTTCTGGATAACAAAAAGCTCCTTCCAAAGCTACCTTTATGGGTTAAAACATAATAATTTGAATAAAGGAGTACTTTGACAGATTTCTATAGCATTATTACTGAACCATTAAATGTCTCCAGTGACACAGTTTGCTGAACTGAGTGGGGAAGTGAATACCTGGGACAGGAGAGCCAAGCTGCAAGAAGACCTGGATAGGCTGGAAGGCTGGGCTGATGAAATCTTGTGAAGTTCAACAAAGACAAACATAGGATCTTGCACCTGGGAAAACATAATTGAAGAGTCCAGCACAAGCTGGGATTTGCCCATGTGGGGTGCAGCTCTGTGGACAGGAACCTGTGTGTCCCAATGAACAAAAAGCTCAGTATGAGTGAACGTGGGCTTCTGCAGCAAAGAAATCCAATGGGATAGTCAATCCCATCAACGAGGGCATCACCAGCAGACAGAAAGAAGTCATTATCCCACTCTATTCAGTGCTTGTCAGACCACACCAGGAATAATGTGATCAATTTTATTCCGTGCTATGCAAAATAGATGTGGACAGGCTGGAGAAGGTCCAGGGAAGGGCCACAGTGATGATCGAAGGACTGGGAAGCTTTCCATGGGAAGAAAGGCAGAGACAACTGGGTTTGTTTAGCCTTGAGAAAATAAGGTTTAGAGGGAGACCTTATCACTGTATTCCTGTATTTAAAGGGTGGCTACCAGGAAGATGAAGACTCCCTTTTGACAAGGAATCACATGGAAAACACAAAGGCTAATGGTAAAACTGGGGATGTTCCAACTGGACACAAGAGGAAAATTTTTCACAGAGAGAACAATTGGCCATTGGAGTAATCTCCCCAGGGAAGTAGTGAATTCCTCAACACAGAACAAATTTTTTTTCTTCCAGCTAAATGGCTGCTTGATTTTTTTCAATGAGAAACATGCAGAAGTGCCATTGTAGGCAGTACTGACATTTGCTGCTGAATGATCAGTGATGTATTCTGCAAGCAGTCAAAATTTCCAAAAAGGAAGAGGCTTCTGTTATTGTACATACCCACCCAGTAATATTTATGTCACAAACAAGCAGAAGTGAAATCTGACTTGCTCTGGAGTGGTACTGATTTGTATTCACATACCTTGTAAAAAAATATGGAAGTTTTTTTTGTTTTTTTAATTTACTTTAAAGTCTGGAAAATACGTGAAAGAAAGTGTGTCGCTGTGACTTTCTCAGAAGTTTTAGTCTAGGAGAGCCCTCTAGCAAACCCTTTGGCAGTTCTTTAAGAGAATCTGGGAAGAATAAATAAATGCCCTCCAAGTGACTAAGCTGTATTGCCATCCCTTTACTTCCAAAGAAGGATACTGACATTTTTGTACCTATTTCTGAAGATGGTAGCAAACAAAAATGACCAAATCAATTTTATCTTTTGTAGGAATTTTCTAATGCAAGCATAGAATGGCAAGAGGTACAGGCCTGGCATGGTTTTCAAGTGGTGACTGCTTAGTCCTTTCTAGGTGTAGACTTGTTTATTTCAGGAGAGCTTCATTCTGACATGTGCTCCTGAGGCTTCTCTTTTAAGATTGGTGGAGACCAATTTCTGCCCCAAAGCAGTTGTCATTATTTTAAATACAATTTGTAGAAGTTGGATTCAGAATTGCTTCTTGAAGGAAGTTCCACAGATGATCTGCTCTGAATTAGACATCTTGTGGAGGCTGCTGGAGGGCCTGGGTCCTCTTTCCAGCTGGGAAGTCACTGGAATGCCTTTTCATTTCTTCCCCACAACCAGAGGACAGGTTGTTTTTGCTGATAGCTGGCAGAGAGGATTTGGAAAGCAAACAAAGAGTAAAAGGAGAGGAAAATTGGGGACAGGTTCCCTGTTAATTCATCCGTTCAAGTTTTGTGTTAGGTTCAGGTATCCCTGGTTTTATTTTTACAGCCTCTGCTTGAGGGATTGGTTCTCCAGGCTTTCAGAGAGCTGTGCTGGTGCTGCTCAGGAATGTGCACAAAGCTGGTGCATTGCTGTCCTAAGATTGACAACCATGGGCTGCTTCTGCTGTAGGAAGGGAGAGAAGAAAAAGAGAGGAATGGACGTCTAGGATGCATCCAGTCTATTGTCAAGACTCTGCTGAGATGGCTTTATTAATGATTTAATTTTGGGTAGGAATCAGCAACTTACAAGACAGAAAGAAGTTTCTGGTAGCTGAAAGAAGAGCAGCTTAGAAAACCAGGCTGTTCCTGATTTTCAATACATCTTAAACATCCATTGCTTTATTTGGTCTGCTCCAAGCACCTGGAAACCTTTAGGGCCACCATGTGTGCAGTAGTGTGAATTGTGAACAGGCATTTGCTCACTGCCAGGTGTGAGAGACGGTGGGTGGGAGAAGAAACAACATTGTGGGAAGAAGTGATTGATTTGTGTTTAGGTTTTTATGCCAGTTTTAGAGCAGCAGGTGGGAGTTCCCTCTAGTAACCCCAGGGAAGAGTGTTCTTGGATTTGGGATTTGTTAATATACCAGGAAAAGAAAGGAAGAGTAAAGGACCGTGTACCAAAGAGAAAAAAACCAAAAGATCAAAATTTCATGTTGGAGAATAAGCAGACAAATCCATAAAAGACAATTTGATCAATACTGCCATCGGTAAATTATGTGGTCTGTGCAAACAAAGCCTCAGCTTTATCAGAGAGTGTATTAACTCGTGGAGAAAAGGCTGATTTATCACTCTTCATCCAGTAATTGTCAGCCCATAATCCTCTGAAAGGAAAGTGGCCATTGGTGCTTATCACTTGAGGAGAGACACCAGAACGAACAGATGCTGATTTTAGCCTGGCAAAAAACCACTGCCACTTGAGCACAGCTGGTCTGCCCAAATGCAAGTGGTTGCTGCTTGTTCCTGCTCCCGAGGCTCAGGGGTGCACCTGATTTTGAGCACCCATGGCTGGGAGTAAAGCTTGGGGCTTTGTGGTGGCTTTGGTCTTGTACCTGCTGCAGGTCACCTGTGTGCTTTGCTTGCTGAGGCCTTGCCTCCTTTGGCCTTTGACACAGACAGGAGTCTTCCCCACAAGAGATTTGTGAAGTCTGCAGAATTTTTAATGCTCTATGGGCGTCTAAGGGAACTGAGATTTTTTTTTTTTTAGACTGCTACAAAGATGAGTGATACAGCATTATTTAGCTGATCCACAGTATCCCCAGTGATATCCCCAGAAAATATGCTGACTGGCTGCATAATTGCTGCCCCTCTTGTCTTCTCACAAGATGTAAGTGAATCTTACTGTTGTTTTAGTGTGCATTTTACTTTTTTTTCTAGGCTTTGTTCAGTGTTCACTGTCAGTGTTCAGTGTCTTCATGAGACAGCTATGCAAATGTCAGCTGCTAGTACCTGATTCCTTCAGACTGAAATTTAAAATATGCTCATGAAAGTTTTCATAACCTAAGCCCATAATACTGAGAGCCTAGAGTATGTGCCTCCTGGTGCCACATGCAAAGGAAGTGTGACTAAGAAACCTGTTATTAGCAGGTTGTTTTTTTTGTGCAGTGACATCTAAGGGACATTCTAAGCAACTTATTTTCCCTTGCTGTAAAGTAAGATTTCTTACTGCAGCAAGAGGCAAGTCTGTTCTTCAGATCTCAGCCTGCATAATATTGTCTGGATGAGGAGAAACCTGTGGAGTAGAAACAGTTTTGTTTCTGAGCCATGGAAACTTCACTAGCTGGAAACTTCCTTTGACCCACATGCCCTTTCCCTGCAATAGCACTACTCCTCTGATCCTGTGTTTGGAGGAGATTGTGTAGCTGTGTTGTCTTACTGTATCTGGAATTATCAGTGTCTGGAAGATGGGCTCACTTCTCCATCCAGGTCTGGGGTGTTAAGGAGGAGCTGTGGTACATGCATCTTTTTTGCTGCCACACTGTAGCAGTGGTAATGTTTAGAATTAGCTTCTGCACATGATTCCTAGGGACTTCAGAGGGCAGAAACTTGCCCTTATAGCTCTCAGCGTATTTCATCTTCAAAGGATATTATAATCATTAATACATTAATTAGGCATTCTCCCCTTCCATCCTGCTAACTAGGTTTATTAGCTGAATGTATTTATCTTTGGGCAGCTTCTACAAGCAATTGAATGGATTATTTTCCTAACAACTTTAAGAGCAAAGACATGAAAAGGAACAGGGATGATGAGAATAGGAGACCAAGGTAATTTAAGCTCTGCTGTGAAAGGAGAGGAACAATTTGATTCTAGGTGTAACTCCACCTACCCCTGCAATTCCCAGCTGACAGCTGTGCAGGTTTTCTTGCTTCTGTCTTCCCTAACCTACATGGAATTGCACATCTATGTAACATTCATGTTAGCACACACAAATGCAGAAAAAAGGAGGTCATGGATGGGTGGACTGCAGAAAAGGAGAACATGAAAATAGTTTGCAATTGAAAGGTGAAGAAAGCCTATGTGAATATTTGACTCTTACATATGCTTGTAGCTTAGGTGTTTTTATGAGAACTCGTATAATCTATCAGTGTTTCACAGCAGGTGAGCTGCAGGGGTGGAGGAAGGTCATGAAAGACTATGTCAGGGAGTTTAAGGTGTTGAAAACTGTCATCTAAAGCAAATGAAATCCTATGTTCCTTCTCTATCTTTATCCTTCAAGCATTGTTGCTCATGCCCTTGCAGCACACACAAATACACAATGTGTGGTTGCTATCATACTCATGCAGTTTTGCTCATACTCTCACAGTAAATGTTGCTGGAAGGACATAAAAGATTTTCTCTGAAAAAGTACGTGCTCCTGAAAAGTTCAGAGACTCGGTGACTTAGTGGCTGGGATGCTGCACTGTGAATTTAGTGATTTTTTTTGCAGTGCTCTGCCATTTGCCAAGTGATTTCACCTCTGTCTTCTTCCTGTCTTGTTTATTTAGATTCACAAGCTTAAGACCAGGAGGGACTACTAGATCATCTTGCCAGACCTCTTGTGTATCACATCACAGTCGATTGAGCTTGAAATACTTACTGCTGTAGTGAACCCAATAACCTGTCGGTGGTTGCAACATATCTTCCATGAAGCCAAAATTTTGACATTAAGCTCTTCAGGGCAGGAGTTGTGTTCTATCCATGCTTTAATTAGATATTCTCAGCAGTGCTATTGAACCGGTATCAACACCAAGAAAAATAACACCAAGGGAAATACCAATAATGTTAATTATAATGGAATCTATTAATATTTTATTGGTTAAGCTTGTTAGGTTGATTGTGTTGTTTTGAATTTTCTTTTTAACTGTGAATCCAGCCACTGTATATGAACCATAGCTTTCAGAAAGGAGACTAAGAGGTGGCTTTTCAATTCTGTGGTGCAAATACTTCTGCAGAGCAGCAGACCAGATATTGGAATGGCTCTTTAATGCCATGGAGGAGGTGGTAAAAAAGCCCCCAAAAGCAGCATAGCCAGGAGCTGGTCTCCAGAAATGCGGATTGTAAGTTGGCCTCCATACAGCAGTAAGGGAGTAAAATGTTACTGCTGATGGCAGGCAGGATAAATTCTCTGAGTCTCAAATTTAGATTTTAATAAACATGGATAATCAGCTCCATTCTTCTATTTCTTAATTCCCGATTTAAGGATAAAGTAGTCTGCCTGTGCCATTTTGGAAAGTGGCTGGCCAAGTGGAGCAAGTTGGGGATTTTGTAAGAATTCTTTCAGCTAATGTGGATTTGACACTCCCACAGCTTTGCTCAAACTCTGTCAGACCAGGGAGATATTTGTCAGCATCCTCTTTTACTGGAAGAGCTAACCTAGTCTGAAATCTTGAAGGAATAAAACCTTGACTTAAAATAGAAGTGTTTGTGACAGGACAGGATGATGGGAATGGAAGGATCCTTCCTAACCACCTGCCTGGCTGTCAGAGGAGCTCATCTCTTCCCCTTGCTGCCTTTGGCTGTCTAGAATTTGCCATGGACTGCAGGCAGGCTGCAAAGGGACCGTGTGAGATGAACATGTGCACTGAGAAGTGATCGGAGTTTATTTGTTGTGACAGGAATGGTGCCCCCCTCCACCACCGGCAATCGCTTCTTACAGCCCAGGGATGGAGAAGCTTCAGCTGGTTTAACCAAAGGAGTGCAGGGCTGTAGCAATCTCTCTGCACCCTGCTGGAGGTTACTTTCCCTGTGGCAGCATCAGTGTAGCAAAGCTGTGGTCTTGCCTCAGACCCTGAAGCTCCAAGCCTGATCCATTACCCCAAACACCTGGAGAGGATGGTTAAAAATAAAATGCTGAGTTGCAGAGAAGCCAACACACTTCTGCTCTCTCTGTGCCTGCTATGGGACAGTGGGACAGTAATCCTTGGCACACAGGTGGGACAAACACAGCTGGTAAAACTCAAGGTAGTACCTTAAGGAGATGCAGCTAGGTCAATGCAACCAGCAGGGGTTGCCTCTGAAATCTCTGGGCAGTGCTGGCCCTGCGGCCCTGCATGCTGCGGGTGGAGCTCAGCCCTGTCACACCTCCCACTCTGCCCAGCAGTATGTGTGTGCTGCAGATGGAGGCACTCACAGCACCAGCAGGCAAACTAGCTCTTGGCTATTTTCTCACAGATGCCAAAGCCCAAAAGTGAAGCTTCAATCTTAGCCACTAATTGCCTTGGAGGTTATGGGGGTGGTATCTTCCCTTTAGCTCCCATTACCCTGGCACCTCAGGGTCTGCCCTCACAAACATTTTGTTTAAAGCTAGCCAAAGGACAGCCAGATGTACTGCAGTTATTTACACCTTTGGTGGCAAAACAGACATGCCTTGGCTTTAAAGCCTTGCTTTGGACTTCACACAAGAATGGATTCTCTTTCTTTGAGCAACATGGGAGCTCTGCAGCAAAAGAGAAATAAGGGAGTGAAACTGGACCAGAGCAAAATAAAGCTTATGGTTGCAGGTCTTGTAATCCAGTTTCCCTTCTGTACCTAGAACTGAGCTTTAAGCCTTGTTCAGTGAATGAGATAAGCCACTAAGGCTCCATTACTTCAAGGTTCACTGATAACACCCCTGTTGTTTAGGGACCAGACAGCTTGGGAGTCCATCCTTTTGGGACAATTTTAAAAGGAAAAATTCACAAGTTCAGATGCAGGTCTGCTTCAGGATTTTGTTTCAAAGCTAGTAGGAAATGTTAAAGTCAAAAACTCCCTGGAAGAAATCACCAGTGCATCTGAGTTCAAAGCAAGGTCTGCCCTGCTGTTTCTATTCATAGTACTTCAAGAATGTGTTTATTTTGTTTTTTCAAAGACCGCTGGGATGGGAATTTCAGTATGGAATGGGAAAGGTTAAGGCTAAAAAGCTAAAACAAAAAAGCCCTGCCATGGTAGGTAGCCCTGTCTTCCCTTTCTTTTGGAGCCAATGTAGGCTGCAGGTGAGCAAGGCCACAGTGAGACATTTTTTGCAGCTGGCAGATCATAGCTGGAGTGGCAAACTTCCAGAGCTTTGAAAAGCAGCTCTTGGAGACTGTGTGGCATGTGTTACAGTATGGGTGGTTGCATTCTCCTTGCCTTGGATTCCTATGGAATGTGGCACTTTTCCGTCTCAAGGTGTTTAGCACTCGAGGGGAGCCCTACCCAACTGTGGCTGCATAAGCTGGGATGTGATGTGTGCTCCTTGTGCTGTAGCCTTTATTAAAGGTAATGTCTTCCACTGCTCTCTGACTGAGCAAAGGCTGAGGTGGCTCCGTGCTCAGCTCTTGTGGACAGCTACACTCATGAGCCTTCATCTTGCCCAGGTGCAAATCTTCAGTCCCGGGCAGGGTCATCCCTGTCAGGCAGTGTGTCCTCCTTCCTAAGTGCCATATCCCAGCATCTGCAGCTTTTCACCCCTTCGTGCACTTCCTCTGTTTGCACAGTGATTACAGAAATAATTTTTGCCTGCACTACAGCATTCCTTAGGTTCCAGAAATGTGGGCTGTTATTGTGATTGTTAAATAAAAGCGAAGCTGCAGCTCAGTACTGCAGGTGAAATATTCCCCCAGCCAGATGTGGTAACTATGTCCATAACTCTCAGGCTTTGAGAGCTTAAATTGGTCTGAGGAATAGATGTGGTGTGTAAGACAACTTGAGGTGAAGCCATCCTCTCTAGCAAACTTCTAAGCAGCTTCACCTTCTCTAAATGTTTCAAGATTTTTTAACTCTTGTTTTCCATGTGCACCTTCCAAAATGCCATCTCTTTCCCTGATTCTGCTGACAACAACTTCTGGGGGTCTTCTGCAACAGTATGAAAATTATAAGCCCTGCCATTTGCCAGTCTGATGATGGGCCATCTGCACTAAGCCATGCTATTCTGTTCATCCTTTAGTTCCTCCTGTCTTGGGTTGGGTATTTTCACAGCTAAGAGTTGATCAGATGTGCTCATCTGCATTTTGTGAGCCAAGGAAAGATTCTCAACATCTGCAAGAAGTCTGTCCTGCCCTTACAGAGTGGGTGGGGAACCCCAGCATTTTGTAACCATATGGTTTTGGCTGATTTCTGGCTTTAATCATTTCCTCTTGGCAGAGGACTATCCAGCTCTCTGTGCTCTCTACCAGGAACTGACTCATGGAAATGGAGTTTTACTTCAATGCATTGTGAGAGTGAGTATCTATTGTATTTGAAGAAGCTACTGAGCAGGTGATGAAGATTTCTAAATGTGGGGGAAAACCCCATACTTGGCTATTTTAAATTAAGCTTCTCACTTTATGCATCAGCCATTTGGAGATTCATCTATTCTAAACTAGATATTTGTCTCCTTCATTGCTCACAAACTGTAAAGCTGGTGACCTGAATGTTGTTGCTTTACAGAGGTAGGTGGTAGCAGGGAGTGGATAGAGTTGATCAGATGCTGTGGAGATAAGGCTGATATAAAATCCAAACCTTAGTCTTGCTGTCAGCTTTGTGCAGATCTTGTGCCCTCTGTTAGAACATCATGGCCTTAGGCATCATCATCATCTAGGCTTGAATCTGGGATTTGTGGATCTGAAAGCACGACCTGCTATGAGCTGGAGGCTCAGGCAGGCGAGTGCACTGTGACCAAACCTGAGGTAAAACATGTTTGCATAAGCCATAATGAAAAAGATTTAAGCAAATACATTTTTATCTCACTTTTGTGATAGGCTAAGTGTGCGTGCAGTCTGCTGCTGTGGCTTGGCTGATAAGCAGCGTCTTCCTGAGCTGTAGCAACTAATCAAGTGTCTGAACTGTGAGTGGAGGGCACATCCCTGTCACCGTGAGACTGAGCTGTCTCAGTGCTAATTGACGTCTAGTCACGAGGAAACAGAGCTGCAATAGGCGGAGGTTCAGAGTGTTTGCCAGAAGTCCAGTTGTTTATAACGGGAATCCAGGCATTTGTGTATCGAGGGGTCTCACAGAGGGATGTCTCTGTTACATGAGAAGTGTCTTGGCAGACCAAGCTCTTTAAATTACATGGCGTGTCACCTGTTCTGTCAAAAGTTGAGTTTTTGCATGCCATTTGTTTTCTGTCACAGCATTAACCACTCCAAAACCAGGGCTTTCTTGGTATCCTCAGTAAGTTACTTCCTACCTTTAAAGATTATTATCATGGGAAATTTTGTTTGATCTCAAGCCTGAGTTCATTGATTCAGTTTTATCTTCTTATTTCTGGATAAAAGGAACCATGGCAGGAGAAGTAGTATTTCTTGCATCAAGATTTGGAGGCATGGTGTCACCGTTGCCTCCATTGTGGAGGAGCTGTGGATGGACAGTCTTTGAAGCAGCGATGCCTTTTCCTTACAGGCAGGAAATCTGCTGCCTTTTAGATGTGTCATTTGTTGACCTCCCGACTGATCTTTGATGTTTTTATTTTGAGGCACATCCCAGTGTATCAGATACATGCACAGCTACAGCCCTAGAAGATTATCTGTATGCTGTTGCATGTGAGCAGGCTGTGCCCAAGGCTAAATTCTGTATTAGCTGACAAGCAGGTGATGTGCAGGGAAAAAATGGGGAGTACAGAGGGTGTTTGTTTGGCTCCTAGGGCTGAAGAAATGGTGATCTGTGCTCGGGAACAAAGACAATTTGCATGTAACTTCTCTGTGCTGCAGTGCTGGCGACAATGGTAGATGTTCATGTGTAGCATTAAACCCCTGCACAGCCGGGGCTGAATGGCTGCCTTTGTTTGGGGCTGGGGCAGCAGGAGTGCTGCAGTATGGACTGAAGCTCTGTGTCACAGAGCGTGGCCACAGGCAGGAGGCAGGGAGAGAGAGAAACTGGGTGCTGGTAAAGCCAAACCCATCTCTCCTCCTGTCCAGAGGAGATGTTCAGCAGCTTTGGGATGCCCTAAAGGGAAAACAATGTCATCCTCCAGTGGCTGCCCTGTGGGGTGGAGGTCGGTGCCTGTCCATGCTGGTGTTCACTTCTGCTCTGCACTGAGAAGGGAGAAGGGGTTGGCTACAGCTCTTCCCAGAGAACTATGGCCAGGGGTCATTCAGGAGTAAGCCAGGGCATGCACAAGGTACATCCTGCTCCTGCAGCTATTGGGCTCTTCTCAAGAGACTGAAGAGTCCTTCAGTCTAACCTGCCTGGGAGATGGTCTCCTCCCTAGATGAAACCTTCAGAAGGTGGTGAAGGATGGTAGGGGTGGAGACAGAATGTCAAGTGTGATGCAGAGACTTGTTCCTCTAGACACCTGAGCTCAGCCAGGTGTTAAGTGGTGGATGCCGCCCCAAACTTTGGGGCAGGCTTGGCTCTGCTTTAGCAGGCAGTTAACCTGTCATGCAGCTTGGAAAACCCTTCCCCAGGGACTCCAGGCACCCCTGGACTGTGAAAAGCATATCCCCTCAGACTGGTGGCTAGCAGCCACAGAATATGTTGCTGTATCCATCAGCAGCGTTCTCACCCCCACAGCCCCAGAGGTCCTTACTCGTTGCAGTTGCTGACTGTCTGATACAAGTACCCAGGTGGTGGGAGTTTGTCTGAGACCAGGCAGCAGGTGAGAGTCTTCTGGTTTCTTACCAGGAGTGATTTGAAGTCTGCTGTTTTCTGCAGTAGCTGGGAGGAAAGTGTGGGATGCAGGATCCTGTTCTCTAACTCCACAGGGAAATGGTGTTTGGCTTGGGGATTGACCATGCAAAACTCTTGACTTAGAAACCTGAGCTTTTCCTGCCTCACCTACTCCATTGTAGGACGCTCACCATGCCAGCTGAATAAGAGATAGTGTTAATTGCTCTATGTGCTTCTAAGCTTCCTTCCACGGCTTTCAGGAAGCTGATTAAAAGAGTGAAAGTAAAGTGGGGATTAATGGAATCCTGGTGAAGGCCTGGGGGAAAAAAAGGAAATTCCTTGGAGGGGAAAAAGAGGGATTTGAACAGCTGACAGCAAGCCTCTGCAAACAAACTGGGAGAGTTAGGCAGCAGATGGACTAACACTCTCTGGGCTTGTGCCAATGCATCAGATTGATTTTAAAGATGAAGCACCCACTGCCTGGGAAAGCAAGCCCTTCGAGTAGGAGCTTTTCCTGGCAGCTGTTCAAACACTAGCTGCTTTACAGTTCACTTTTGGTGCACCAAGAGGCAGTGAGAAGCACTGGGGACTTGGGATATGAAATATGACCAGTGGGAACTATGGACCAATAAAGGGGTTATTTTTGTAAGGAGGATTGCATGGAAAATAATGTCCAGTTGCTCAGAAATGCATGGTGTGCAATTAAAGAACCAGGAGAGATCAAAGGGCCATCAAGTCAAACTCTATGCCTCCCAGCATGGTAAGTGCTAAATATTTCAGGCAAAGGTGAAGACTTCTCTGGAGTTCAATTCCAGAGGGGAATTATTTTGCTGGGCCTCAGCTGTAGACTTTGCTGTAGATCAGCTTATGTCATGAGGTATGACTGCTGTCCTAACTAGCTGTGTTACCAACATCTCCCCTGATGTGTCTGAATTGCACTCACAGGGTGTCTCTGCGATGGGCTTGGATAGGTACAAATGCCTCCTTCTCCCACACCATCCTTTTCCTTCTACAGAAATTATATGAGCCAGAGTGCTTTATTTTTCCCTTCTGCCTTTTTCTCAAAATTAAATAAAAACCTTCCTGTTCATGAAAAAAAAAACCTACTGAATAATAAAACACGTGAAGACTCCTAGGTGAAATAAGCATTTTCACAGCAGTTTGTTCCATCAGATTATATATTACAAATATGTAATGTAGCCCAAAGGTCCACCTAATTTATGAAGGCTGTTCCATGGTTCTCCCCCTTAATTTCCCATTATATTTTATTTGTTTCTCTTTTAAGTCTGCCATACACTGTTTTTTTGGTATGCATGACAAGGAGACACAGTCTCAGACCCTGGGTGGTGCCAGCTCTCACATCTTGAATTGCCCCTTAAACATAAGTTTATACAAAAGTTAATCAGTTTTTAGGCTGATTGTACAACATGTGCAGTTGTGATTAGAGACTATATTTAAGACTTGGCTGCCAAAAAGACTTCTGCAATGACAAGATTACAAGTATTTCGGCAAAAGGCTGACACAAATGTGGGGTGGGCTGGGAGTGCCACATAATTTATACTCTGCCCTGAGGAAATGCCACCCCCCACCCTGGCACAGCACCTTCCTCCGCCTCGGTGTTGCAGCAAAGGGTACTTGTGTTTGTCATCCTGCCTCCTCCTCCATCCCAGGGTTTCTGATGCAATAAGACCAGAGTGAGAAAACAAGTATGATGCAGCAGGCCTGGCAAAGCACAGCTGTGGCAAAAGGAAAAAGTACTCGGGGGCTGGCAGCAGGTCTGATATCAGGGATTTCAGGGGCACAGAGATGTAGAAAGGTAAAGAGAGAGCAGCATCAGCTGCTAATACCCATTGATAAAGAGCTCCCTGTTCCTCTCACTGTGCTGCATGTTGCTTGCAGCTGGAGTAATTTGGAGAAAACCAATATCCAGCTGTCACTCAGAGGTCGGGTGGGTTGTGTCTTGATGTGTGCGATAGCGTGTCTTGACTTTTGAGTAGCTGGGGTCTTGCTGAAGCGAGAGAAGCTGATGGGAGAGGATTTGCAGTCAGATTTTCAGCTGTAAGTTAAGACAAACTCGTATCTGTTCGCTTGGCTGACAACCGTGAGTCTGGGAGCTGGTGACTTGGCCTTTCACTGATGGGGTGTTTGTTCAGATGTACTCCACACAAATAGCATGACAGGGGCTGACAGGCTCTACCAGCTGCCTGGGCATTTATGACATTGTGTAAAATAGACATGGTGCTCCCTAGAAAGCTGGCAGGAATTTGGCAGAAGTACCACCAGGCTCAGATGAATATCACATAAGCATTCACTAAATGGGCATATATCAAGATTTATCCAATTGAATGAGAGGTTTGAGGATTCCCAAAATAGCATCCCATCAACCAAAGTTCTCTTGGTCTGCTTTGCTACAAGACTATTGATAAATATTAAAATAGAAGTTATTTCCCCCAGTGGAATCTTCTGTTGTAACCTGCCAGTTTTACACCCCTGACTCCAGTACAGCACCACTGGCATGAAGCTGTGATATTTTGATGGTGAATCTAGTCCCGCATTTGCTTTAGCAAACTAATTGAATGGATTTCTAGGAGTGGAAATGTCATAGCAACTGATGGGAAATGTATCAAGTAAACAGGTAAGAAATGACAGGTTTCATGACTGATAGCCAGGCATGTTAAAGATGTGGATATTTACTTGGCAGGTATTGTTCCTAGAACAAAGCATTTTATGTTTCATTGAAAATAAATGCAAAATTATTTTGTTTTACTTTCTCCTCTCCCAGTCACTGAGGATACTTGATTTCAAACGCTGCCTTCCTGCTCAGAGAACAGAAATGTCTTCTGGACAGACCCTGAGGCTGGTACCACCAATGTCAACCTGGAGTCATGCCTCAGTGCAGTCCATGGAGTTCCTTTGCATTTACACCAGCACTGTAGATGAGCTTCTGGCTCACAAAAGCAATCAAAGCTAATCGATGTGGCTAGAATTTGAAATTTCAGATGCTTCTGTTGAATGGTTCATGAGCAATCTACAGGCTAGGAGTTATTTGCGGAAAGTATCCAGCAGTTAATTTCAAATCCCATATACATTTGAGATGTTCATAAGCTACTTGCAGACAATTTGCAAACAGAAAAAGAGGATAAAATTCATCAAAATAAATGATCTGCCATGAATTATTCATTTGGTTCCCATCAGTCATGCCAAATCTCTCCCTTGTTGTTCGTTTCTGCAAAGAGATCAGGGATTGAATTTAGCTTAGAGACAGAAGCGTGCATTCACCCCTAGAGGTGCTTCGGCAGAGCAAACCTGCGGCATGTAGGTGATGAGAATAAGAAAGCTTCTGTGGCACACAACATTCCATTCTGTGGATAAACAGCAGATTTTAGCCAGCAGGGCTGTCAAGCAGGCTGCTTCCACGAGGACTGTTTTTAAACAGAAAACCCCAGCTACCAAAACAAACCCTGAACTTGCAGGGGAGAAGAAAAGAGAGAGCTGGGGGTGTCTGATGTTAACAGGAAAGGTGCCTTTCAGCCCGTCCTACCAGCAGGCTGAGGGCAGCTTTATGTTTTAAGGTGGGAGGGAAAAGTATGGGTGAAGTCCAGACCACTGAGAAGCAAAAGCAGGCATCACCCCACCTGAGAACGTTTCAGGCACCAGTGTGCCTTCCTTCCTTCCTTGCATACATAATTGATTTATCGTCATGGGCACTCTCCCATCATGAGCAGAAAACGGACAGAGGAACTAAGTGCTGTCTATGCAACATCTTGGAGAGAGTGGGAAGGCTCTGTACCCCTTGATTAATACAGTGGAAACTATATCCAGATACAGATTTTTTTGGGAAAAAAGGCAGATAATTAAAAGGAAAGGGCCTCATTCACTGCTGTTTTGCTTGGGTCGACGGCAGAGAAATATAGCTGACACAAACTGCATTTAGATAAATGGCATTGGCACAGCACAAATAAGAGCACTAAGAGTAAATAAGCTGTCTTACTCTAAAAAAAAAAAAAGAAAAAAAGGTTGAGTTTAATTCAAAAACAATACGTGCAGCAGCATAAGCCCTCAGCAGTCAATGGGCCCTCATATGAGGCTCTTATAACCTGGATTTAGTTGCAGCATGGACACATTATTCCTGTTCTTTCAATAAAGGCATTGCTATGCTGCGTGCACAGCAACAAGCCAGACCCAACTCTCCAAAGCCTCAGACCAGTGCCTGAGGTGCTAGGTTACAGCTTTTACTATTCAGAAAATGGAAATAAATAGGGCATAATAGAGTTTAGGGAACCGAAATGTCACGTAGCTGAAAAAGGGCGTCTAGCAGCACAACTGATAAGAATGTCTGTTGAAGCACTCTCTCTGCACTTCAATCTACATCTTACACTTTGCTGCAAGCCCTTTCCTTGAGAACCACTTGGCAACATTTAATTTAGACAAGTGTACCTGTCATCTTTGGCCTGTTGCTTCTGATGCTGGTATAGCACAGACAGCTTGCTGGGGGCTAGTACAGAGGGGCTGGTCTCCCAGTCTGGGAGAGCTGGGGCTGCTGGCAGCTGGCTACCTGCCTCCCACCCCATGCATGGCTTCTCATTTCAGTCACGGTTTGGAGAGGAAGGTCTTATATGTCTCCAGGAAGGAACAGCAAGGGTCTCAAAGAAAGGTCATGTGGAAGAAACGCTGATTAATTTTTAAAATAATTTTTCCTTCCTTGCAGCAGGTTAGGAACAGGCTCATACAGCCAGGTAGTTGTAGTCGAGTTTATTTCCCCTCTATTTTAAGCTTTTACTTCAGTCCATTTGACCTAAAATTTATCGTAATCTACCACATACAGAGTAACATGTTTTATTTTAGAGTATATCATGTGCACACAGCTTCAAGATCTTAACAATCTCTTGTCACCTATCTAAGGCAAGCTAAAGGGAGGGCACTGGGGTCACGAGAGGGGAGGCAGTGCCTGTTTTTTTGGGGCTACCTGCCCCTATCTGCCCTATCCTCCCACCACTTTCCAGAAAGGCTCCCTGGCCCCAGAGGCCAGGTACAGGCAGTGGTTTGGCTGAGAAAGGAGCAGCCAGAGAGAGAGAGAGAGAAGTGTAAATCCCATTACAAAGTTCATTCAACCAGGAATTCAACAGGAGTCTAAAATGCTAAATTTTTAAATTTGCCAGAAACTGTGCAGGAAGGGATTATTCAAGTCAGCATGGCTGGATCAAGATATGAGCCTGATCCATGTGGGAGCACACTCATTTCTCTTGCCTGCACTTGCAGACCTTTGACCCGAGTGGTGCTTCCTGGCCACGGCTGCCTGGACAATGTCCCCAGTACTAAAATCTGGGTGGTCACATTGCACCTTGTGGCAAAGATGTGTGGGATGCTGAAGGCTTGTGATGCTAAATTGCTTTGTCATTAATGACACAGACTCTGTTACCTCAGTTACCTCATGTTTCATTTTAAATACATTTGCTTGCAGGCGGCAGTTTCGCAGTCTTACTTACATTGCCATAGAAACAATCTTTCACATTCCTCTATTTGTTGTGCATTTTTGTTAAAGGCTCTTTCTTCCTTACTTATCCACTTCATCTTCTCATCTGCCAATGCCTTCTCCATTATGTCCTTCCAATTCCCTCACGTTCTAGATTGCCATGCTGCAGCTAAGTGTTTTTCTTGGTAAAGATACCCAGCTCACTGCCTCTGCCTCTACAGGTGCCAAAATCCACGGGTGGTACACCACACAGATAAGGAAAGTGGACTAAGTGTGTCCAAGTGGACTAAGTGTGTCCAAGTGGACTTGTGCCTATGCCCACAAGTGTTGGGATGAGGAGAGGAGTAGGAAGTGGGAAGAAGTGTGATATTCTGGTGTCAGACCAGTTGCCCTTGACAGTAATGAAACCAATTTCAGCTTCTGCTTTGTGGCCAGGGAATGAGGCTGCCCATCAGATAAGGGGCTGTGGGACTCCAAGGGTTATCTCACTTGGTTCATGTACACTGGGAAGGAGCATTGCTAAAACTTCTGTGCTCCATGTTATTATAAGAAGACAAAAATCTTTTTGGGCATGCTGATTAGACAGAGAGGTTTTATTATGAATCACACTCCCCGGTGGATAGCATTTGATTGTTTGCCTCAGAAGATAAAAGGAAGGAAAAAGGAAAAGGAAGATGTTTAGGGCTTTTCTGATTACAAAGGGTGACTTTTGCTAACACCCAGATTGTACCTTGTTTCTCTCCTCCTCTGCTCCTGTAGGCAGGAAGTACCCAAGAAGAAATAAGAGCTATTTATGAGGAAAAAAAAAAAAAAGCAAATATATTCCATGACTGATCGCATAAAAACAAATACGTCTTTTTTCCCCCCATTCCTCATGGGAGGTTGCTCTACTGCTGGCAAAGAGACAAGCAATGATGCATCCAGAATCACCTTGCAAGTGCTGGGCAGGGCCAAGGACAGAGTGTCGTCTCTTTGAACACAGGGGAGGGCTTTCTGTGCCAGGCTGGATGCTTCTCCCAAGCTGCTGGAAAATATCCCAGCAGTGAGCCATGTCACCAGCTGCAGAACTTGCTTCTTTGTCCAGGCTTTGCTGAGACATGTAGTGGGTGAGGGGATGGAGGTTGTTACCTGGGCTTCTGTGTTACCACTGCTTATTTTCCTTTCTTTTTTGTTAGATTTTGTGTTTGACAGCTTTACATTTACTCTTCAATGATACCCCTTATTTAAATTCCTCTTCCTCAGAGATGCAGCTGTTCTGTATGTCCAGGCAATGAAACTGTGACAAGTGGCTGGAGTATATAGGAAAAGCCCTAAAATCCTGCTTGTCTTGCATGAGAAGATAAACAAAACCCAGAATTTCTTCTCTAAACAGGGATTAAGAAGAACTAACAGCTGCAAGAGTGTTTGGTTTTAACATCAGGAAGACACATGCAGCACAGATTGAGTTCCTTCTTTTCACTGGCCTTATCAAATCCTTTAGGAGTACCAAATGCAGTGAAGATGAGGTGGACAAAAGGGGGAAAGCAGAACAAGATTTAACTGGATTCTTCCCACCCTTCAAAGTGCTCAGGATGTGCAAAGGGGAACGTACTCAGGAGAGCTTTTGATTCTTGCTGGGCTACTCCTCATTTTTTCCCTTGGAAGCAGCCGTGCACTGAAATCTGTTTATAGTACATAGTTATTAAGATCAAATGTGGCAGTAATAGCATGTGACAGTCTTCTCTTTTCTGAATCAATTTGTACCATATATGAGTCTTAGTTCTGTCAGATGAAGTGAACTGTGACAATGTCTATCCATCCATCAGGACAAATCAAGCTATTCATACATTTACTCTGAGAGCATCTTAGTGCATTTAACATTTTTTCCTGTGGCAGCATTTCCCAGTTTTGTAATGCCAAATGTAAGAACTGTGGGGTCACCAAGTCCTTCAAAATTAGTGAGAGCTACATTGGCCATGTTGATATCACCTAATCACTTATATTTCCTGTACGTGTTCTCCTTCCAATATTGTTTTCTTCTTCACTTTTTTTTCCCTCTTAATTTCTTATACAGGGAACTTCTTTCCTCACGTATAGATGTCATGCACAAACTCACAGCTGACCCACAGAGATGCTCCAAGTGCTATTAGCTAATGGCAGCTACTAGTGCTGCTGGCTTACTGGTGTGGAAAAGCCGGGGCTTTTAGAATGTACACTTTTTCAGTCTGGTGATGTTGCAGTGCAAGTTCATTATTAGATTTGAGTTACTGTAGTGGGAAACTACTTAAAAGAGAGGCTCCAGAAGTTTTGCTTGGAGGGTCTGAAACGTATTAATGCTAGGGCAGAACACCTTTGCCCTTCCAGGGAGAAGAGGACCAACCACGGGCTGCTGTATCCGGTGTATACCCTGCAGAACTTGTAATGTATAAAGATATGAGGCAAAACTAAATTTCTCCCAAAGGTAAAAATTTCTCCCTTTTATAACTGCATTTGAAGTAGCAGCTGCCCTAATTTGACTTCCAGATGACTTTTTATGTGTGGACATAATTTTTCTGCAAGGGGAGCTCATGGTGTTTATTCCATCACCCTGAATTCATAAGACTCTTCAGAACCTCAGCTGCAGCTATTGATACTTTTCATTTCCAAAGTTATTTTTCTTTCTTATCCACTCAAGAGACTTAATTAAACTAGAAGAAGCTATATGAAGGATCAATAACTGACTTGCAGTAAGTGATGTTTCCACGTGGTAGCACAGTGGCTGTCTGTGCTTTCTGATACTCAGACCATTAGGGGAGCACCCTGACTCCACTCTGACTCCATTTCCACTTGCACTGGGCTCTTCCACAGCATGCTGTCTTGTCAATAGATTTACCAATATGGTGAACTACAAATTCCTCCTACTTTAGGCATCCTTCCCTACAATGAGCACAGACATACCCTGCAAGATGGCTGCTGTTGCTGTAGGACAGAGCATTTTCCTGGTATCATACTGGCCCAAAGAATGCTGAGGGCTGTCTTTACTCAGCAGACAAACAGGCTTGGCTGTGCAGAACAGAGCACAATAAATCCCTTCAATGAGATCCCAAGTGGTGGGTGTCAGGTTGCTGTTCAAGTCTTAGCACAAAGTTTTGTTTTCACACCACTTTGACTGTATTAGGGCAGGTGTAGGGAGTTATTGCTCCTTCAGAGGTAAGCAATGTCTTGGTAGCAGAGTAAATGGATAGTCCTTTTGTACCCCCCTGCTGCAGAAGTGGCTCTGCTGGAGATGGAAGAAATTACTTCAGTTTTTAGCTGAACATTTGTTTTTTTTTTTTTTAGTAAGAGAGGTTCCACTGCTCAGGCCAAAGGCGCTACGTGACACATAGCAATGATGCCTTCACCAACACATACACTGCTGCCCTTGAAGGACCTAGCCATGTAACTAGAGACTGCTGAGTGAAGCCTTTCCTTCTCTGAGCTGACTTAGTGGGGCTGCCATGGACCTCATGGAAATGATGACTGTGGTCTGGGAAATAATGACTCTGGTCTTCTCTGTTCAGAGAAGATTGTATGCGCTGTTAAGTACTGAGATGTGTAGAGGCACTGTAGGCTTGATCTCTTACTCGCACTTACTTAAAGTGTTCTCCTCTAACTAAGCAATAAGCTGTGGTAAATCACCCTCTTACACCCTGATGCTTTGGTTATAATGTTTCATTAAACAGCTCTAATTGAATGTCCGGAGAAGCTTACATCTCCCACAAATCCTCCTCTGCTAATGGAAAAGTCATGTAAACAAGAATCACTTTATTACATCCATTGTTCCAATAATGCCCCTTCCAAATGGGAAAGACTTGAATCAGGGCAATTTAGTCCTTGTCTCAGTGTAGTTTCTCTTCTGGTCAGTTTTACTGGGAGGAAAAATAAAAGGCACACTGAAAACACGTTAGTGTGAAGAATGGCTGCAGCATGCATGCTCCATGGTCTCGGGAAGCCATGTTGAATGGCATATTTAAAAACCATTTGCAGAGCACACATTGCCTCCCAGGGCTGACACAGCCACTGAACTTTCTGCCCCAGTGCCTGCAGTGCCAGAGCACGGTTGGCACACTGGCAGTGTGGGGGTCGATCAATACCCCAAAGCCATGGGAGGCAAACAGAGTCTGAGTTGCCTCCCAGCAGTTGAGGCACTGTGGCATCCAGCGGGGTCATTCTTAATTTGCCCTGACTTGTAAGTTGTTTCAGGCCTGTAGTTTGGGTCCATGTATCCAGGGACAGCCAAAGTTAACCCCATAAGGTAAAAAATGTGGGAGTTTGTCATTGCATGAAAGCTTGTAGAGAAGGTAATTTATAATCGCACACAAAAAATGTGTCCTCATTAAATAATTTATTTCCTGTAATTTCTGGTAGATTCATGCAGTGGTTCTCCTCAGTTCCTAGCAATGGGCAAGGCCAGGTGAATCCTCCTGGGACTGGGGACACACTGGTGCACAGGTTTTAACCATACAGAACTCAAATCCTTTCTGATGACTGGTCTGAACTTTTCACAGCATAACTCTCAGGTCTCAGGTGAGGAAAGTCCTCCAGCCCAAGTGGTGCTGTTTCTCTGATGCTTTTATTCCAGCCTTTGCTTTAGGGTAGCCCTGGTACTAACTTGCACCTCCAGTGGGGGATTCTTTATCACGTCGTCATTAAAGCTGCACTGGGACAGCAGGACCTGTGCCTGGACCAAGTGCATGAGTCCTTTATTACCTTGTAAGGAGGGGTCGGAAGGCTTCAGCAAGCATTGCTTTGCCTTCAGTCATCTGAACTGTAAAACTTGCAGGAAAGTTCCTGGTGGAGCCTTGCACTCAGAGCTTTAAAACTCCATCCCCTGCTCTTTTGTTTGGTTTTCTCAACGACCTTGCATGAATCATTCAGCTACCTGGGTCCTCAAGTAACCTTACTGTAAAAGCAGCAACATGACCCGGCAAAAATTGGGTCCTGGCATTACAGCTGCATCCTACATGTGTCCCCTGTTTGCTATAGATCACTAGGCAAAAACTTCCAAAAGACAGTGTGAGCACTCCTTTTCCTGTCTTTGATCATCAGGTGCTGTATTGCATGGGATAGTTTGAATTCTCTAGCCTATTTTGGGGGAGGAAGGAGGAAAAGAGATCAAGGCAGTTACTGAAGGCAAGTCAGGCTCAGACTATAACTGTGCTATGTTTAAAATATTTAATTCCACAGTATGAGTCACTATGACTTGGCTGCTATTGACCTGGGTAACCTGAGTCAATATTGCATAAAAGGCCCTCTCATTTTGTCACTATAAATAAGATCTGTGATTATTCATAGCGAATGCTAAGTTTCTATTACCATAAGCAGCCTTACAAGAGCATTATGCTCCAAGATGTGGCTGTGTCACTGCTTGTGGGTCATCTGGAGCTGCCTTCATGGGTGACCAGCTTGAAAGGGGCAGTGCTTCTGCCCTCAAGCATTTCTGCCCCTGCCTCGCAGAAGGAGAAGCCTGCTTCCATCAAGAAAAAAAAACACTGAAAAAATTGTGCAGCCATTGCAAAAACAAGAAAAGAAGCTGAGGGAGAAAAAGTGAAAGAAGCTAAATATAGGAAAAGGAAAAGAAAGAAAAGGAAGTTGTCTCTCCCTCCCTGCCTCCCTCAGGGCTAATTTTCATTATTAGCTGCTGTTTTATGGCACCATCTCCTCCTACTCCATGTGTTTTAATTGGGCTGGCACATGCTATGCACATCCTACAGGGACATGGTAATTATTTGTTGGATAACCAGAAAATCTGTGCAGGGATGTGTTTGCAATGAGCCCCGTGGTGCCATCTGGCCTTACCTGTGACCAGTCCCATGCCAAACCCACTGGTGATCCCAGCCCACCCTACAGAGCCTTCTTCCTCCTCTAAAGGGTTTATAAAAGCTCAGTGGATGGCACCAGGTGCCTCTGAAGGGACATGGGCTGGCCGAGCTGCCTCGTTGGGTACTTGGGGGGCAGATTTCAGTGAGCCCAGCAGAGACGTGGGCTGTCAGCTGTGCTGGTGGCTATGCAGACCAGGCTCAGGAGCAGCTCTAGGAGCAGTGGAGGATGGGGGTGAGTAAGGTTCTGTGCTCTAAAAGAGATAGTGACATCTTGAACAAGGGGAGGGTAAAACAAAGGGCTTGGTGTACTATTTGGATATGTTAGAGCAGCACTAATATGCTCCTCACCCTCACTACACAGGAGAGAGACTCCCCTGTCCTGTCCTGATGCAAGAGGAGCAGCTGACAGCAGCCATGGATAGACAGATCTTTAGGGGTTGGATTATGTGCTTGCTTTAGGTGCTTGCATTGCAGATTTACCAGGGAGTCTGTCATGGAGACATTTTAATGTTGATCTATGCTTTAATGGTATTGAAATAGGAGAGTGACATCCTTCAACACAAACTTCTGCCTCCCCATTGCATGCCCTACCCTGCATCAGGTCTTCTCCCAAACCCCAGTGCTGGTGCTGCAGAGAGAGGGTCTGTTTCCACCACCACATCTCACCCACCTCACCTTTTTGTCCAACACAGCACAGATGTCCCGCTGACCTGTGGTGCCTTCCAACAGCAGCCTTCTGTCTGCAGCTGACTCAGTTTTCTGTATAAATCACTCTATCAGGTATCTCAGCTGCTCAACTTGATCATCACACTAGGTCCTCACACAGATGGCAAAGTCTGTGGCAGGCAAAAAGGTCCTCCTCATTAATTACTTCACTTTTCAAGTCCTTTACTGCAGACAAGTCTATGCACAAACCAGGTAAGTAGATATTGTTGGCTTATTTTATGTCTGGGAAAATAAGGTCCATGGGGTGATCAACATGATTTAAATAGAAAGAGACAGATGTTAAATGACTTTCTTAGAACATTAAGGTGCTCACTGTCCCCAGACTCCTTGGTTTAGATTCACTAGCAGAGACCATTTTTATAATAGATTGGCAGTGAGTTGCTTTTAAAATATTTTCATGTTTGAATTGAAAGACTCACCTTAAAGAAAAACCTGACTATGTGTGTGTCATAACAAATACAAGCACAGAGGTTACAAGGTTCTGAACACTGAGCTGGGTGCTCAGTGAATAAATAACCTGTTATTTGCCAGAGGTTTTGGAGCTGGGACTAAGATATGGGATAGTCAATGCTTTTTTCTCATCCATACCAGTTTTACTGTACATGTTAATTGTGACCAAAGTTACTATTTTTCCTGAATGTATTGGAAGCTATGTGGAGTTTTGAGGCCTGAGTAGCCAATGGAAATTTGCTGAGGCAATATGGCACCACTAAACAGATACCCTTGCTGGAAGCTCAGATACAGTCAGCATCCCCTTCTGCTGCTTGCACAACCCCATATTAGCTCTGTTGAATTAGCCTCTTCCACTGCTCATCTGCTATATTTCTAACTCACCTTTGGACTCAAACATTTTTACATCAAATGTACTCAGCAAGTGTTTACACAGCACTCACATAGTGCAGTGTACACAGAGCCATAGGGGGACAGGTTTTTGAGAGTGTGTGTTGGGTATATGCTTAGAGATAGAAGAAATACCATAAAATTGGGAGCAGTTTCAGGTTTGAGAGGGGCAGCAAGCCCATGGCAATGCTTAGACTGGAGGACAAGGGTTTTGGAAGAGCAGGCTGCTGACCCCAGCGCTTACAGGATCCAGCTGAGAGGTTTTCTCAAGGCAAGGCAGAATCACATAATATCCTGTTGGAAGGGACCCCGAAAGACCATCAAGTTTAACTCCTGGCCCAGCACAGGGCACCCCAAGAATCACACCGTGTGCCTGAGACTGTTGTCCAAATACCTCTGGAGCTCTGTCAGGCTGGCGCTGTGACCACTTCTCCGGAGACCCTGTTCCAGTGCCCAGCCACCCCTTGGGGTAGAAGCTTCAGGAACCCTTTCCTAATATCCAGCTTAAGCCTTCCCTGACACAGCTTCAGGCCATTCCTTTGGGTCCTGTCCCTGGTCACCACAGAGCAGAGATCAGTGCCTGTCCCTCCTCTTCCCCTCACAAGGAAGCTGTAACTGCAGTGAGGTCTGTCCTCAGTCTCCTCTGGGCTGAACAGACCAAGAGAGCTCAGCTGCTCCTCAAGGCCCTTGATCATCTTTGCTGCCCTTCTTTGGGCACTCTCTAATGGCTTAGAATCTTTCTTACGTTGCAGTGACCAAACAAGTGTCTGCTTTCCCTGTCTTGTGAAACAGTGCTAACACCTGGCGCCCGAGCTGCTGTCCTAGGGACCTCCAAGGACTTTCTCAAGAAGATAGAAATGCTGTCTGAGATACCATGCACAGTTGGAAAGACTTGTGTAAAATATCTCAGCTGAAAACCCTCAAGTGGCCCATGCTGGCTGTTGTCATGCTCTGAATCAACAGCCCTTGACACCTGTTAACTTAAATGTTTCCACCAAATTATGCTTGTATTTGCATTAGTAAGCTGCAGCTAACGTTTTCTTCCATTTTTTTTTCCTAGGAAGTTTTCTAGCAAATAGAAGCCCTATCAATAAGGAGGAACTTTTTCCAACTGAAAATTAAAGGGATTTTTTTCCCTTTTCCTTCTCATTTGATTTCTAATCGTTACTTTAGAAATACTCAGTCTTCATAGAGAGACCAAAAGCAAACTCCATCCCTGAATAAACAAATTCATATTCATGTGTGTGTACGTCCCTATGTACATATATATTCCTAAACACATAAAAAACCAAGTGCATGGCATTGCTTGGAGTTATGTGGACGGTTTTGGATGCCTATTTTATTTATTGTACTTCTATTTGAGAGGAAAATTGGATTTGGGCCCGTATATCTCTGAGGGTGCATTATTCGACTTTTAATCTACATCAGATTGTAACTGAGCACATCGCATATCACAGTTTCTGCTGCCTCTAATACAGGTTCTGTATATCAAGAATATTTATGCATACAGGATTATTTAGTTTGGTGGCAGAGGTGTTGCATTCTGCCTTTTTTTGTCTGAAGAATATTACTGGTGTTTGCTGTTTGAATTGACTGTTCACATCAGTTCCATTCTATGGAATGGGTGGATATATGTATGGACTGGTGAGTAAGGGTTAACTTTGCATGTCTTTTCCTCTAGGTAAGGGCTGCCAGGGATGGAAAGAAGGAGAAATGGAGGCTCCCTCTCCACTTTCGAGGAAGGGATGAGACCCAGCAAGGACGGGATCCCAGGTAGTTTGCTCCTGACAGTTGCTTGTTTCTGTTATGACATGAATGAGAGGTTGCATGATTTATTATGTATTTATTATCTGCACTGGACCAGTCAGGTTTCAACAAGGACTTGTCTGAAACTTCTCTATTCAACTGTGTTATTTTTTCCACTTGTCTTGTCTCCCTAAACACAGCTCCTGTAAATATTTTGGCCCATCCTGGACTTAAAAAGGAAGATCAGCATTGCTGAGGTCTCTCAAATTCCCTAGAGGGTAGCTTTTTCTCCCTTGTGCCCTAGACAGTCCTGTCAGCTGCTGTGCTCCAGTGACAAGATGGCTGCATTTCACAGCAAACGAGATGCTTTATTAGCACGCGGCTGTAAAATACTTTGAAACTCTAGTAGATGAATAATGTTGTATCATAAATATAAAATGAACATTGGTTTACAGTTCCTGAAATATTAATTTGTGCATGGAGTCACTCTTGGAATGTTTTTTTTTCTAAATGTAAAGATCTTTTTGGGTTGTGAATGTCCTTGCTTTGGTTTTTATTATTAATATTCCCTCCAGGAGACATTGACTTTCACTTCCCCTAGACATGCTGACTCCTGCCTGCCAGAGTGATTCAGCAGCTTGCCACTCACTTTTACAGAAGGAAAGTATTCTCCTGGCTCCTTCCACTGGCCTGGTGTGACATTGGCTGCAATCGAGGGACTATTAGTGTGGCTGGTTGACTCTTCACACCGACTTGCTGCTGAGCAGCTGGGCAGCTCTGAGCTGTCTTAGCTCTGTCCCTTATACAGGCAAGAAGATCCCCATGGAGAACATCAGGGCTCTCTGCCTCACAGTTTTCCCTTTTCTAGGCAGGATCATGTTAAATATCCAAAAGTTATTTATAAGTGAGGCTGGCTGCTGACTATCTGTCATAGTCATCCAGGTCTAGAGAGGAAATTCTACAGGAAAATACTGCTTGTTTGCTTAACTGCAACAAACACCCGTAAAATTTGCAAAGGATAGGGGGTGATTAACACTGTCTTTTCTTTCTTACTTTCTCATGCAAAAGGTGGGGGTAGGCCATCGCTTTTAATTGAACCCAAGGAAATGACACTCACATTACAATATTTAATTGCATTTTTGCTTTCCTAATAAAGTGTTAAATACCTGTCAGGGCTCATAAAGCCTAACATAAACCAAACCAGAGACACAGATGTATATACCTGTGTGCAAACCACCTGACTGGTATGTCTTGTTTTATTAGAGCATGCTATATGAAGCTAAATTATGTGGGGCTTATGGATCCTTAAATTACATGTTTTTATCGATCTCTTGTCACTCTTAAAAATATATTACAGAGGAAAAGAATGCAGTCTTTGATACTGAAAAAGAAATTCAACTGCAACCCATAAAAGGTCTGAGAAACTATAATTCAATGTGTGGGGCTGGCAAAAATGTAAAATGCTTGGTTGTAGCTAATTAGTTTCAAAAATTCCATGTCACACGCCTTTAGAGACCAGATCAGGAATCAGTGTTGTAGTCATTCATTTAGTCAAATGTATGTCAAAGACAACTTTCCTGGTTGCCCTGGGGTATACATTTTGAAGCAGACACCTTTGCACAAAATTTTCATATCCCCCAAATCACCCAGTGATCTTCTTTATCCTCCACCAGACCTGGGAAACTGAGTCCTGGGGTTTGAAAGCCACGTTTCCACAGCAGCATCATTTCTGCAAACTTGGCCTCTGGGTCCCAAACTGGGGGAATAAGACCCACCAGTGTGTGTTCTTCTGTACTTGGACATGGCACAGTTTTGTATGTGGAGACCCACAGTCGTACTGTGGGAAGAGCTCGGGCAAGAGGGCCTGGGGTCTGGCTTGCCCCCTTGCATTACCCACCAGCAGAGTGGGAATAAACCTTGTCAGCACAGGATGAAGTGCTGATGGTGAGGCTGAGGATACTGTGGTTTGTCTTACCTGGTGGAGATGAGGTGGGGTGGAGAAGCAGGGTGGATTTGGTGCTGCTCCTCCATGCTGGGTGAGCCTGATTTGACTGTGGCTGTGGCGTGCCTGTGTCCTGCCTGTGGCTCATTGCCTTGGGCGAGGTGCTGAGTGATTCAGAGCAACCATTTTTATATCTTTTAAGAAATGAGTCTGTTTCCCTAGTGGCCTCTTGTCATTGCTGGAATTCAGCTGCTAGCTCCAGAATGGACATCTCCTTTAATATTATTTGATCTCCTAGCACAAAACAAACCAGATGCTCACGTCAGACAGGCCTGAACATAACCTTGGTGCCTTTTTTTCTTACAATGGAGAAATTCCGTCATTTAACCTGTCTATGAACCCATATTTTTGTGCTCAAATAAAGACAATTATTAAATATGTACTCATATCCCAGAACTTGTTTCTGGTACTCAGCTACTAAAAATTCAGCCATGGCCCTTATAAATTGTTACTAATGTTTGAAGTTGCTTTTTTGCCTTATCTGCACGAAGCACCTGCACTGCTGCATGTAACAAGAGCAAGAGTATTTCTTCTGTTTCTGCAGAGAAATTTAAAAGAAGAGACTTGGCCAGTTCATATGCTACTGAACCTATCAGCAGAATTTTAATAGGTGAGATAAACAATAATGAAAGGAAAAATAAAACTAGTTTTGTGGGTAGTTTTTAAGCTGAGGACTGGGTTTCTGGGTTTTAAGGCATTTTCAGATCAACTTGCCTGTCTGACACCTGGATTTCATTCTCCTAGAACTTTAAGAGGAGGAAAGGGGTGTATTTGTCTTGAGCAGTAAGTCTGCTTTGAAAGTTCATTGAAATTCAAAAATCCCATTTTCCAGCAGCTGTCCCCTGGCACTTTACAATTCTTCATGCCTCTGAATGGGATTGTTTGTAAGAAACTGAACTGGAGAGCATAGCACAGATTTTAGAAATGTTGTCACGAGTGTTTCACAGAAACTTAGCTATCACTTTGGTTCTGCTCCCAAGGAGGTCTCTAATCTGTGAGTGAGGATTGTGTTCTCCAGACATGTGGTTTCCTCTTTCAGCTTCATCCGTGGTCTCTTCCAAGGAGGCTCCTATTCAATTTGTATGCTGAGACACTTTTTGGTGTGCTGTTTATGGTGGTCTAGGACCCACCTCATGAGATTTCTGCAGTGGGAGGAGGAACATTCCAGAGAGGAGCAAGGCAACTGTCTGAGCACAGATCCCACTGCACCATCCCAGTTGTGTGTCAGAGGTGCTGGGCTCAGCCTGCCATGTGTGGAGACACTGAAGAGACTGCAAGAGTACCAGTTTGAACACACACATTGAGTTATTTGTTCCCAAAGAGAGGAAGTGGTGTCACACGCTGAGAGTTGTTTGTGAATCTGGGAGCTTTCTGTGCTGAGGAGAGCCTGAGCCCTGGCTGGCTGGCAGAGTGGAAACATGCCTGCAAAGGGCCTGGTGACTCATCCTGGATGCAAATGATGTGGAACCAGGTAGGACATGGCTGGCACAGCCTGGAGGTAGGATGTTCCTGAGGATATGGCGCACTGGCCAGGTGAATCTGAATGGGAAAATCCTTTTGTTGCATGTCCTCTCTCCCATGACCTGAAGGAGAAAGGAGGCGCTGCTCTCAGGCACAGCCATGCCTCAGTTTGCTCTTCACAGAGGCTGCTGGTTGTACACCAAGGAGAGCACAAGAGCTGCTGTGTTCACGAAGTTCAGCACATTATGGCCCATGATGACAGTCGTGATGCTGTGTGTGTCTGGATTAACACTGTGCTGTTGTAGTAGGTCTGTAAATGAGCCTCTGAGGCATTATGACAACACAGGTAATATTTCACACTTTCTTCTGGCATTAAGGAGCGTAAGATGTTTCTTCTGAGAACTTTTAAGGGAGAGAGTAAGACCTCTTCACAGGCAAAGAGAAGGAATAACAGTGGTCATTCGGTGACTAAAACTTGGGGCACGCTAAGGGCATAGTGTGAGAAAGGCGAGTTTGCACACTTGGGAGAGGAGAGCAAGAAGGCCCAAGAAACTGGGAATGGATGCAGCAGATGAAGTCTTCAGCATCACTTGAAAAGGTGTTGGGAGTAAGGCACTGAAAGAAATTCCAGAGATGGGGGAATTCTTGAGTCAATTCAAGTCAAGGCTGTGGGCAGAGAACAATTTCCTGTTTTTTGAGGTTTACTGCATCCATGGAAACCAAACTGATTCCACTTTCCCTAAGAATGGAACAACCTGCAGAGCCCTGAGCATTGTCTGGTTGCTCATGCCAGGGTTAATACTAGCTTCATAGAATATGCACCACCAAATTCTGTTTTCTTCTCACTCTGACAGTAGCAATGAAGAAGGCTTTCCTTCCTCTCTCCTTTGGCCAGTGCCTCTTCAGAGACTGAGACATGAGTGAAGGCTGCCTCACCTGTCTGCTGTGGAAATTGGCACCCCTACTAGACCTCTTGCCATATTGTGCATGCCAGCAGAAAGGCTTCCACCTGTGAGGATGAGACTGGCTGATGCTGACAAACCTAAACCTCAAGTAGGCACAGAAGTGCTGCATTAAAAGAATGACAGATGATGGGATGAAGAGCAGATGATTTCTCAAGCCCATACCATTCCCCTCGTGCTGGCTTCCCCTCCATTGCACAGACAGAAGGAGTGGGATGGCACCACAGGCTGGTGGTGTGGGACAGGAGCAGGAGATCAAGTAGCCCAAAAAGAAGTCATAGAAACAGGGTTCTGTCATGCATCTCTCCATCTTCAAAGATGAAACCACTAAGAGTTTTGTTCTTCACTGTGGATAACTAGCAGCAATCCTCCTGGGACCAAGCCAGTGGTCCAACCCACTACACAGATATGCTGGGGTGTGAGGCAGCATCTCCCACAGCAGCAGTCAGGAAGCTCCTGCTGATGGGTGACACTGTTGTGGTGGTCTCAGGAGCAGGACCTGAGCCTAGGTCTGACTTCTCAGGGGCAGGATTTCACCTGCAGCCCTTTGGCAGGGCTAGTGCTCTCAGTGTATTCAGGCAGATTTTTCACTGGGGCTGGCCCAGTCTCCGTGTGCCAATCTGAGGCACTTGTTCTTCTGTTCTGAACACGAGGCTGATTGGGAAAAGCCCAAGTGTTTTTCTGATATCTGCTGGGTGGCAGGAGGGGTGGGAAAGTGGTGCAGATGGGATAAAAAAGGATATGCAAGACAAGCTGGAGAAGCAGGGAGCATTGAAGCAGTACTGCTCGAAGCATACACATAATTCTAGGAATGCCTTGCAAGCTACATCATCATTATTGTGCTCTCCTTATCAAACTCCCCTGGCTGAAACCAACTGCAAGCAAATGCTGTTCACAGTGTTATGCCAGAATTTGGCATCAGCATGAGCCAGCAGGGGACAGAAAAAGGAGAGGAGTTGTATTTGTATTCTGGGCATGAACTAAGCCTATATTACTGGAGTTAATGTACACTGTCCCCACCACCTACCTTCGGGGAGCTTAAGCCTCTGTCTGTCAGTCTGACTCCCACTTGGGCAGCAGTTATGTACAAAGCCATGGCATGAGTGGTAGGATCCCCTTGAAATACAGCCTTTCCCAGTCAGAGGCCTTTGGAGCAGGGTACTGTCTCTTTATTCTGGAATTACAGCATTTATATTAGCAAGGCTGTTAAGGAACTCGTGTTTAGAAAATATGCACTCTGCAGAAATGTTTCATGGAAATTAGATATCAAGAGGCAAAAATAGCACAGTATCCTGAGACTGCAGAAGGTAGAGATCCTTTTCTTCCCTCATTCTCCCAGTAATTAATTTCTCCTTGGGCTTAATTTGAGGGAAATACTTTATTTCATTAATGCACTGTCTACCTATAGGGAACATTCTTTCAATGGATTTTTTTAGCATGTACAACTTTGATTGAGTACTCATCAGAGATCTGGCAGAACAATTTCATAGAATCATGAAAACATTTGGACTGGAAGGGATCTTAAGGATAATGTAGTTCCAACCTCTCTGCCATAAGCAGAGAATCTTCCACTAGACCACGTTGCTCAAAGCTCCATCCAACCTGGCCTTGAACAACTCCAGGGATGGGCTATCCTCAAATTTAATGCTGCTGAGTGTTTTCTTTGTAGGATACTCATCAATCTCATGTGCACTTAGTCAAATCCAAGTCTGGGGAATGTAGGTTTCACCTCCGCAAAGCCACTGGAATTGCCACTTCTACATAAGTTCTACTTGGCCATTTGTTTGCACCATGGGAGTGGTAGTGACTCATAAAGTCAGATTGGATCTGACTAAACAATAATGTCTGTGGAAACACAGTTCAGTGTGTTCCAGTCCTGTGTGTTTAGTTGTTGTCTTAGTACACTAATCTCAGAGGCTAGGGATTCTAGAGATCTGCTGATTTAGGCCATGAGTGTTTCTCTTAACCTTTTACCTCTAGCAAACTGGAAATAAATGAATGAATGAATAAATACATAAATAAATAAATAAACATTTCATCTGACTGGTCCAGATATTTCCTTCATGTCAAAAGTCAGCTGAAGCCTTATCTGGACACTGTCAGATATACATGGTCAGGATCATTAAGGAGGAACTGGGCACAATCCATAGACATACATGTGCAGGAGGTTAAGCTGCTAGAGTTAATTCCAGCCTTAAACTGTAGGAGTTGACAGAAAGTCCCTTTCTCTCTTTCTATCATTAAGACTATGTAAGACATCTCCCAGCTCAAATCAAGATCCTCCACTGTTTGGGGTTCAGATCCATCGATAAGATTTTCTCTTGGTCTTTCTGTTCAAAACTCCTCCCTGTTCCTGGAGAGAGACCATTACTACAGAGTCAGTCACTTGCACAAGTGTCTTTTATTCTTTAAGACTGATTCAGGGCCTCTTGGAGATTTTTCCTCCTCAGCTTGATGTAATAATAGTTGAACAGAGACAGATTCCTCACCTCGACTAGAAGGTTATGTGGTGAAGCCACACTCGTACATGTCCCACAGCTTTTTCTTGACGTAAAATGGCATTTTTTGAAGGAAATCAAATATTCTTTGTCTGTAGGATGATTTTGTTCTCAGAACTCAGCTGTTGCATAATTGTTGGGCAAACTCCAGCTTTGATTGCGTCTTCCACATTGTCCAATGCATAGGAGACTGAGCCAGCAGCTTCCAGAGCTGCAGTTCACAAAATTTTCTCATCACAGAACTGAATTTGGTGCCACAGCCTCCCTCCAGTTTGGGCTTCTAGGCTCATAGACCCATGAAGAGTCAGCTTATAGCACAGAAGCCTCTGCTCAGGAGCTAGGATGAGTCTTCTCCATGAATGGAAGTGCAACAATGGATACTGCAGCCAGCCAAATGGATTCTATGGGAATGTACATGTTTTCTGTGGGTGGTTATTTCTTTTCCTTAATGCAAAACAACTCCCAACCCAAACCTGCTCTCCTGCTCTCCACCCCCCCCAAAAAAAAACCCAAACCAGCCAGCATCCCCTCCCTCCCAAAAAAACCCCACTTGGATCCAAATGGTCCATGAATCACACATGAAGAAACCGTTCTTCCTCCTCCTGTGAGAGTTACTCACCCTTTCACTGCCAGAAGGCAGAATTAGGATTATTCTGACTTCATGGAAGGCATTTAGGAAAGCTCCTGATAACCTGTGTGAAGTATTCATATCATGCTCACAGTTGGAGTCTAGGAATCCTCTCCAAGACTTGCCTTGCCATTGATCGTTGCTTTGAAGAAAGTGCTCAACAGCTGTTCCTCAGCTTCCCACTACAAAATGGGAATTGCAGAGGGAATCACAGCTATCCTAAATAACACAATGCCACCATGTTACTCTGTGGCTGAATTAGTCAGTGTTTGAAAATGACTTACAGGCAGTTAAGTCCTATCTTTTTAATAGAGAACTTGCCCTTTTCCCCAGGAGTCCTATTCAGAACCTCTCAACCTTGACAATAAATTGAAATGGAAATCTTATGAGTACTGTAATGAATACATTATCTTAATTTCAGAGGATTTTGGAAGGGGTAAGATTTTGTGCAGAAGGTGATTTTGAATATTTAGCAACACAACCTTAGCTAAAGCTTTTTTCTTCCATAATTATGCTTTTTAATACAATTCTCTTAGCATTTTAGATTCAAAATGAGGAAATATCCTTTGGCTCAAGTCCAAATTTTCCCCTGGTTTTTTGATATTCTTTCGAAAGATAAGGGTCTAATTCTCCCTTCCCTGGTGCACTTTATACTCATTTACACATGTAAAATACTATTATTCTTTCTTGGAACCATATACCAAAATGCAAATTACTCTACAAGAGGAGCAAGCATCAAACCCAAGGACCCAGAGGATTAGGGCAAGTCAGCATCCTTGCAGGAGCAAGCTGGAGAGTCAACCTGAAGCCTGTCAGCTACTTCAGAGTGATAAGTCACATTCATGCCCTTACTCTGTGGCAAAAGGAAGGTGAGGTTAGTTCCTCAGGCTCACCACAACCTGAAAGCACACACGTGACTGCAACTTCACTTCTGATCTTATGGGCTGACAACTTCTCTAGGGGTGCATGCCCTCAGAATGACCTGCTGTGAATGTCATGTAAATACAGAGCTGCAGCTCAGGGTGTAGGTGGCCTTGTCTCTCTTATAAATTAATGGTGGCTGAGCATGGCTGGCAGTCGATTTAGCAGGACTTAGTGAGTGAACCTGCTAAAGTAGAGCCAAGGACAGGCTCAAGCCAGCCCTGAGCAGCACATCCTTCCATCCACTTGCTGTCTGTGTGCAGGCAGGCCTGAGGAGCTGGGCTGAAGGAGTGGCTTGGTGCCACTGTACCACATCCAGACAGATGGTTTGGGGCATCCCAAAGCTTCCGCAGCTCCCTCCCTTCCGTGCTGCTCTGGTTAAGCCTGTGCATTCCGGGGGAGTGATTGCTGGATCCAGTTCTGGTCTGCCCCATCCTTTGGGCAGGCAGCCTCCTGAGGCAGGGCTTTTGGTTGCAAGGCAGACTGGCTGGCCTTTATTTTCCTTAGAAAGCAGTAATGCTTTGTAGGGCTGTCAGGAAACATCAGCCTGACAGTCTCCTCCACATACTCGTCTTTCTGCCTGGAGGAGAGGATGAAGTGAAGGAGCAGTTTGGCATGAAAATGAGAAACAGGTCAAGCTGCTTGCAAACCTGGCCTCTGAAAAAGAGATAGGGAAAGAGAAGAGAAAAGCAATTACTTCAGAAAGCTAGGTTACTCCTTACTCCAAATTAGTACAGCTGGTTTGAAAAACCCCGACCAACCTTTTTGTAGCTCAGCTGAGAGGTTTGCTAAAGGTGCTCTGTCACCACTGAAGCAGCATTTCCAAATCTGGAAGGAGATCACATTTCCACTTATTTTCACTCCAAAGTGAAACAACCCTTCTCTGCTGAGATATTTGAGACCCTCATCTGATAAAAGCTCGGTGCTAGAGATAGGGGAGAAAGAGGTTTTAAGTTTATAAATGTATCCAGACCCATAAGTGGTTGTCAAAATTCCCAGGTAACACAGTTAAGTCACTGACCATCTACATTTCTTTCTGAATTTTATTGATGTTACTCAACAGCTTTCAGGGTAAGGCTTGTGATCTTCACTCAGGCAGTGGCTGTAGTGTCTAGGAGGAATTAATATATGTATCATAAATGCACTTGGCCTCTTCTTGATGTATGCGCAAAGAAGTATTTTTGTGATGTGGCTCATTGCCAGTGTTCCTGAGAAAGTAACATATGTGATTCTTCCTCTATAAACTGATAAAATAGTAAAATTAGGGTTTGAAATATTTCTAAGCCTCTTTTTGCAGTATTTAACCCTTATTTATTAAGAAAATGAAAAGGTCAACACTTCCCTTATTCCTCTGAATTCCCAAACCAAGAGCTTCTCTCGTCCATCACAGTGACAGTGATATGTTAACAGGCACCAAAAACTCTGTGCCTCCTCCTCTAAGGGCACTCTTATGCAAAGTGAGCCAAGGATACATGGTCAGTGAATTTCCTAATGTCTTTCGTAGTTTTGATTTCTAATTCTAATGTTATGTTAGAATAACTGTTTCACATCTATTGTTGGAGTCTCTGGATGATTTCTGATCCTACTAGATTAGTTCCAACTTTCTTTCCCTTCGTAGTTATTTGGATATAGTAAATTATTTTCTGTCCATTCTGACAGCTGCTGGAGTTATCCAGTAATCCTAGATTGCTGCTAGTCATGTCCATCTCTCAAAGAACAAATGAAAACATAACTCTCTCATATGTCAATTAAGACACCTGTACCTTCATGAACAGGATTTCCTCCCCCCCTTCTTTGGTGTGCTCACAAAGCCGACTAGGTTTATAACTCAGCAAGTCAAAGTCCTTTACCTACAGGTCAAGCACAGGAAAGAGAGCAGATTATCCTGCTCATCCATCTCTTCCCTGGAGAGGGGCAATATATGAAGTTGGAATTGGACATTCCCTGTGTTTTGTTTCATCTTCCACTAAAACTGAGGACGAAGAACAAATCACTGGCTGTTTCAGGGTCTAAGTGTGACAGAATGAAAATCTGGTCTAAAAAAGAAAAAAGGAGATTTCAGCAAATTCAGAGAGCAGTTAGGCAGAATCTCAAGAAGAAATTCTAAGTGAAGAGGTGCAGAAAGCTGATGGCTATATTACAAGCAAAGCAGTGCAGACAAGCAATAGAATCTACAGTAAACCCTATATAGCTGCATCAGGAGTGTGTCATTACTTGAAATAAAAAAAAAAGGAGTCTCGCAAATAGTGAAAACAAGGCAAGAAAACAACAAAAACAATTCTCCTAAATGAGTGAGAAGAAGGAGTGAGGCAAAGGGAGTTGTAGCTCCATTACTTAATGGACACAGAGAACAAATAAAGCATGATGAAGAGGTGTTTGAAATATTTGATGCTTTTTTTGGGTGAATCTTCATTAGAAAAGAAATTGCCATGAAGTTCTCATTGAAGTGGTTGAAAAAATGTACTGACTGGTTTGCAATCATCTCTTGTCAAAATGAGAAGGCATTTCAAGTTGGATTCTGCAGAGGAATGTTTTCCTTGGGACTATTTCTGTTCGCTGTCTTCATTATCATGGTGGATGATGGAAGAGACTTCATGTGCAGCAGACACTCAGCTGGGAAGGAGCTATAATGAGGTTGGAGGGCATAATAAGGAAAAGACTGATCTCAACGAGCTGGAGGAATGATGTGGATCCAATGAGATGGAATTTTTTTGAGAAAAGTTGGAAGTATTGCACATTGAAATCAAATGCATAAAAACAGATTGCACAATAAATGCTGAGAAGGCAGTACAGAAGAACCAGAGCTGGGGTTTTCGCTTACTGCAAACTGAGCAAGCCAATAATATGTTGATGTTTTGAGAAAGGTGAATCTTTGGGTAGGAGGTGTTAGCAGGCAGAGAGTGTGAGAGCTACTTATGCCACTTCACCCAGTGCTGCTGAGATCCCACCTGGTGCAATGTGGCCAGATTTGGATATTCATGTCAGAGACAATCTGGTCAAAGCAGCAAAAAAAGGAAAAGTTTCAGAAGGCACAAGAGAAGTGGGTTTGGTTTTGTCTAGAAAGTAGATAACTGAAGGGAATAACAAAGCTTTCAATACACAGAGAGCTGTTTTTTTACTTTCCTGCTTGTCTCCTGCAGGCAGGATGAGAAATAATTGGTGTAATATATAGAAACATTCCCTAAGATTAGGTGTAATCTCCTGTAATATCCTACAGCCTGTAGGAGGGCTGTAAACCGTGAGCGTGGGGAGAAGAAGGATATTGCAGAACTGCCTTCACTGAAAGCCTTCCAGAGCAGGTAAGAGGGTGTATGGAATGGAATCAAGCACCTCTCAAGATTGCTCTGATTGATTTGTTCATCTCCTCCTCAAGCTAGGCTATGGAACTGGGGAGAGATTTTGGGAGACTATATGGTCCACTCCTCCTCCCCAAAGCACAGTTAACTGCAAAGCATTAATGTGTTTCAGGAAACAGGATAATGGTGCTTTAAAATGACCCCACAAAATAGGAACTAATACCTTTAATTTCTGCTGTACCACAGCAGAGTCCCAAGCTCTGTCTGACCTTGGAGAGGTGGCAGTGGCAGTCCTGTGGAGGGGTCTGCCCTGCAGTCTGGGTGATGGTGTTGCAGTTTATGTGCAATATGTTTTATAACTATTAGGTGTTCTGTAGGTCATCCTTTTTCCCATATTAACCCACCCTTGAGGAGTTAGACCCGAAGAGCTGGTGGAGGAAGAGTCACAATGGGATGAAACTGCTTCTGAGGTGAAGCAGTTTGCGGGGATAAAGTGGTGTCTTCCCCAGTGTCCCAGCCACCCTCCCCATAAGGCTGGATACCTAGGCTCTGAGGTTTGAAAAGAAGCTGGTCTTGGAAAAGAAGAGGATGCATGTGACTCATCTGCCCCAAGAGATAATCCCTCTGTCTGATTGTTACACCAGGGACGGTGATTTACACAGGAAAAGCCCTGGTGCATCTCATCAGAGAGGACGGTGAATGCAGAGGGCCAGAGACTATTGGCTGTGAGACATAAAATTTTGGTTCTTGGGGCTGGGGATAGTTCCCCAATCCCTACAGGCACTGGTGCACCCAGACCTCTGTTACTGGAGCAGCCATGACATGGGCAGAGGTAGGCTCAGGGGGATGGTGTGAACACCTCTCCCCGTGCAGAGGAGAGGAAACTGGTCCCAGCCCTATGTCTCAGTTGTATCTTTTTCCTCATGGTCTGTATTTAAAAGAAAAATAGACTTTGTCTGTGCTAAGTTACTGGGATGTTTGTCTTCCCAAAACCCAGTACTCACATAGAACTGGAGCTGCAGAACTGTTCCTATTGTTTTTTGAGCTCTGTAGGAGAAATGAGTCCCAAGGAAACTTGAGTGTGTTTTTCGATCTTGAAAAAATAAGTTTCTCGGTCCCTCCCCACCTTGCTGGAGTAATTCCCACAAAATAATCATTGCTTTTGAAGCCAGTCCTACTTTTTTCTCGTGCTTGAAAAGCTGCTCCCTCCAGCTCTGTGTACAGGCACCGATTGGCTCTTCTCCAAGTAATACTCAGTGAAGAAACGCCTGCTCACATACCTGCTGCAACTATTTACATTTCACTCTCTTTGGCAATAAATTAGTTCCACAGAGGTCTGAGCAACAGTTGTTTTGAGCAAGGAGGGAGTTTGGATTCTGCAACTTCATTTACACAGCCAGTCCTTATCCTCATAAATATAAGAGAGCAGGGAGCTTGTTGATGCAAACTAACACCAAGTGAACTGTGTTTGCCAGCAGAGCAGCTTCCCATGTGAAAACCCTGATTTCCTTCTTGATGAGGCCATGATGCAGCCAAGTCAAGGACAGAGCCTCTTTTTTTCCAAACCAACTGTTAATGGAATAAGTAATTCTGCAGACCTGTCTTTCACATCTCACTCACTTTATGTGCAGTCTAATTAATTCTGTCGGGGAAAATAATTGGCTCAGATCAGGTCGATCCAACCGAAGTTCTAAATAACTTTGGTTGAGTGGTATTTATATTTCAGCAACTAGTCTTGGGTGAAGCACTTGCACATGCAGAATACTAAGGCTGTGCTAACTTGGCACAAAAATAGCACTGTGGTCTGTCAAGTGGCATTAAGTCCCATCTATAAAAAGCCCTGCAGCTGCCTCTGAAGTGTGGCTATCTCGGGAGAGGGGGAGGGAGCACTCCAGACTGTGTCAGTGCTGGACAATGGGCAGCACGGACACACTGCCAATCGTTGAGAGCGGGGAGTGAAAAGCTTCCCAGTCACAGGGGAGTGGTTGGAATGACCTTGTGGGGACACAGGAGTTGTCAAGGAAAGATCTCAAGGGCGCAGCCATGCCAGGAAGGTGCAGAGGCAAGGAGCAGTCAGTGTTGGGGAGGGTCCAGGGTTTTGGACAAGGCTGGAAGATCCGGAGTGCGTGAGGAGACGGGCAGAGGGGAATGGAGCATCACAGGGAAAGAGAAGGCTGGTATAGCTGTGAGCTGTGACTGTCCTCACCTGAAGGATGGACCCAGTGAGGGAGGATGGGCCTGAGTGCTGCCAGGGAGATGTTCTGACAGCTGGACTGCCATGATCAATGAGTGAATACCACCCTCTCACTGTAATGTAGGGTGGGGTGTTCTCATCTGTTTTTTTTTTAAGGCACGAACATCTTGCCTTAAGGACACAGATGGAAGGCAGGTGTTACTGTGCTGAAGGTCAGAACTACATTTAAAAGTACCTTTAGCTTTCTTCATCCTACAGTTTCTCTATGAACATTTGGGCCAGCACATCTCTCCCCCTCCGCCCAACAAATTTTAGATCTGCAGCCAGATCCTCACTCTCCAACTCAGCCTTCATCTCCGCTTGCAACAGGATCAGCCCACTCTCTTGGATCCTAGAAAAGGAAATTCATCTTTCCATCTGGTCCTCTTCATCTCCTCGTTCAATAGGTAGCATTTGCCTGAGATAGCTCACCCCGTGGTGGAGAACAACATGTTTTACGCTGCTCTGACTGCCACAAAAGGTCTTCTTTCCTAAGCAAATTGTGTAAACTGGCTCTCCTACTGCAAACCTCCTGTACTAGCCTGTGCTAGCTGCTGGTCTCTCTGGGGGAAGCCTGGGTAAATGAACAAGTGTGAACAACAGTGTCGCAGCCTTCTGCACTTCCTCTCTCCCCTGTGCTAAAAATAAGATCTCATTTGTAAATAAGATATCTCCTATTTTTATAGTGCTTTTGAGATGTGCTGGATTAACAAATCCGCATGCTGACTCCCTCTCCAACCAGTTTGGGCAGTAGCTGTGCTTGCTGTGTCAAATCACAGCATGTTGTTGATGTGTTTCTATCCTGCTCTGGTGGATGCATCCTTGTGAAGGTGAGTGGTTTTCATTCCAGTTGAGTCTCAGATTTCTCCCCCAGGATTACCAGCATGACATGCACACTGGCAGTTTCCCATCTTGTAATGACACCAGTCTGCAAGACCTACCTAAGCTCGTTCACAGGTAGTAACTAAAAGGTGCAGAGCACTCAAGTATCACCATCACACTCACTCCCCTGCTTCGTTTTTAGCCAAAAGCTGCCTGTTGACTGACAGGGTTTGCCAACACCTCAGGATAATTGCTGTCGTTGAAGAGTCTTGTCTCCTTTCCCAGCCCTACCAAGGAGCTCCCCAAAGTGAATGTCTCTTTCATCTAACTCTCATGTTGACTCTGAAGTTAAATCCCTGCAGAAGTCAATAGCCCTGAAATGAACTGGCACACAAAAATATGTGGGTGTTGATGTGCTTACCATCCAGACACTAGGCTGCCATTCTCCAACCATCCTTCGTGTGCCTGGATGAGATTGAGCTGTGGGACATCATGGAGAAAGACTGCTCAGAGCGGATAATTTATCCTTGTTCATTGCTGACCTAAGAGAGCAAAAGGGATCAACTTGCTCAAGCTACTGGGCTGCAATTGCAGCCATCACAGAATGGATCTAGTCTTTATGCAGCCAGTTTGTAAACCATTCACAATAAAATCATGGCAGCTTGAAGCCCAGGAGGCTGTCTAAAATTGTGCCTGGAGTTCCGTAGTGCTTATGGCAGCCTGAACCACTGCTGTTTCATATATTTGAGCCACCCCTGTCAAACCTATCCTGAAAGCATCTAAAGACACTGGTAGTTAGCCTGCCTTCAGCTGGGATGGGGTCTCTAATTCTAAGGCAGCAGCAAGGGATTGAAGTTTGTCCAGCTTCATCCCATGGGGCTTCACTCCAAAATGGGGCACTAAGTCGTCAGTGAGCTCCCAGAGCCTCCAAACCCGAAAAGGATTCTGGCTGTGCTGAATTCACTGCTGATGAACAAATCAAGTAAAAAAGTCTCTCGTGATGACACAGAATGTCTCCAAGCTGGTGGGATAGTACAGAAATATTGTAGCCTACCCCAGCATCCTCCTCATCCCACCACTCAGCTGGAGCAGAGTCTGCCTCTGATAATTTCAGCACTTTCAGATACGGTCCTAAGCAGGACCACCTGGATGAGATCCTATGACCTATGTTATGAATGAGATAGGCAACCTTCTGCCTTTAAGTCTGGAACAGTAAGCCAGGATCAAAAATAATACTCTGCCATAGGAAATTTCTATGAGAGTGTTACCATTTCTCATTTTACCTTGAAGAATTTTCCCCATCCTTCCCTGCCCCCACTTAAAGATTTATTTGGTTTCCTCTCTCTCCAAGCTCAATCCAATTAAACAAAAAAATTACTTTCTTCATGTGAGTGTTCAGTGAACTTTACTCAGGAAAAATGCTGAATATACCAAAAGTAAAGAACATTTTTTTATGTGACTAGGCTTTTTCTGGGATTTTTTTCTTGCTCAGCAAAGCTCTTAAGTAAAGAAATAGCTGAAACCCCACACTTTAATACACAGACAAGTCAAACATCAATGAAATGACAAAAACATGGAATGCTATTTTATCTATTTTATTGGTGACTGAATTTCTTTTTCACATTGGGACCATTTCCATACAAGAGATTAACAAAATAAGACCTTGATCCTCTGAATGTAAGAGGATTTTCAAACAGCAAAATTAAGCTCTTGGAATATAAGAATGGTTAGACATAGGATTGTCTGGGCAATATTCATTTAATTCCCATTTTCATATGTATTATGATACCATCTTTCATCTTGTACCTACATACTTGCATACTAATTTTTGCCTGGGAACCTCTCCTACATTCACCATCCAAAATAAATTGTGATCTCATGATCAGCCATTTCATACTTTTCATAATTTCTCTTCATTATTCAGAGTCCATCTCATGCCTTATTTGCGATCTGCAATTCAAACTGTGCTGTGCAGGAAATGGACAGCAATTTCCTCATTAACTTTCCTGCCTAACCTCTTGTCGTACCATCCAAGTGCTTTCCAAGTTTTTCTGAATTTGTCTAGACAGCTTCTGTGTGAGGTCTAGTGGGCTGCCTGGAGGCAGGGGTGTCAGAAAAAGATCTGGAAAATGGGATCGATAAGAACAAGCATTTGCAAGGCAGCCTAATAATGAAAGAGAAGTGAGACACTTAGCCATGGTGCTGCGTCCAGAAGGACAACTAGGAGCCTGAGGGAGGGCAAAAGTGTCTGTGGGGGAGCAGAGATGTCCTGTGAGGGTCTTGGCTGGCCCCTCATGGCAGCAGCTCTGTGAGTCTGTTGATGCTGTCACAGATCTCAGTGGCACCAGACGGCCCTCTTCCCACCTTTCCTATCTCTTCTCTTCTGCTGGAAGGGAACACTTCCAATGAGTGTTCTTCCTTCAAGTCAGGGGCTTGGCAGTCAGACTGCTGCCGTGGGAGGGGAGGATGTGCTGGACACAATGGGGAAGTTGTGCTGAAAGCCCCAGAGGTAGGTGCCAACTAACATGAGCTGAAAACAGCCACAGCAAGGTTACTGGTGGGACATTGCACCAAATTCATCACCAGTCCACACTCCAGCCCACCAGCAGTCCAGGCCAGGAGGCAAGGTCTGTGTCCAACAGAAAAAAATGTTATCTTCTCAGACATGGGATCCCAGAAATGAGGGGTTTCTCACCAAGACTAATCACTGCGGGGAAAATAAAGAGCAGGAGTGATTCTCTCCAGTGATTCCCAATGAATGGCTGAAAAGGATGAGTGGAGATTTTCCCCTTGCAGGAGAGCAAACACCTGTGCACAGGCATCCTTCATCTCTTCTTCTGGAGTGTACATCCCTTCTCCCTCTGAGCCCATCCATACTTTTTTTCTGATGTATTCATAGCTGTCTACTCAAGGGCGCCTCAGCTGGGAGGTGCAAGTGCTGTTACACCAATGTGCTCAAAAACCCAGGGATTAACAGGGATTAAGTAGATCCACACTTACACTGCTCATACTGCTAGTGATTGTAGTGCATGCTTTGAAATCTCCAGGGAATATAACTCTGGGTTTGCCATTCCCCAACGAGACTGTTTCTCAATTAAAAAGCAATTGCATTTTCTTAAGAGGAAGGAAAAATGGCTCTAAGAAGTATTATTAGCACAGGTGGATTATGGATATAAATTGAATGTAATTGAATATTCTGTAAGGGAGGAAACTTTTGATGTGAATTTATGGATTAGGTGGTTTTGTTTTCATACCAGGCAAGCGATGTATATGTATATGCATATATTATATATATATCTATGTCTGCATTTTAGGTGTAGTTAATGCTTTGGACAATAACAGAATGTGATTATTCCTGCTTTTCTGATTTTCTATCTTTATTACTTTACTGCCTTTCTGGACCTGAAGCCTGCAAATACATTAGAGGCTGAATCCTAGCCAGGAAGCTGTCAAGCAACTGTATTTCAGCAAAACTTAGTGTCATGCCTGGATGGCTCTGTCCCGAAGCTAAGCTCCACACCATTGAAATAGCATGGCAGAAAATAGCGTATCGAACCACACAAAGGTATGGATCAATGAAGTCATTAGCAAAGTGACCTTATGGGTAGGGGAGACAATGCAGAAGCCCTGTGCAATGGCAATGGAAGCTCAAGAGCCCTCTTTAAGAGCAGCTGTACTGTAATGACTGGTAATGCAGAGAGCAGCAACATATTAAGGAGGCCCTTTACAGCAAACCCCCTATAACTGAATTTCCAGGAACAAAAGAACTTTTCTCTCTCTTTCCTGCCGAGCTTTGTTGGATCTGTCACACTGGCAATGCTAAGAGCCTGGTTCAGGGAAGGTAGCCCTGTTGCTGTCACCATGGATGCTGGTCCCCTTTCATGGCACTGTTGTACCCTGCCCCTCCCTCCTGCTAATACAGGGTGGGTACAGGGTAAGGCTCCTTTAGGGGACAGGCAGAAAAAGACAAACAACAACTTTTCAGAGACGACCTGGCACTGTGAAGCTGTGAGACTTTAGGCTTAAGCTGTAAACTGCCCTCCATAGCATCGCTTGGCTGGCTAATATCTTGCATAATAAGTAGAGTGAGCACAGAAAGGTTTACTGATTTGAGCATTTCTGTCCCTATTACGAATTCATCATGTGGAGTGAAGTAGGCACCAAGTCTCCACGAGGCAAAGTAAATAAAATGAAAATCTAATTTTCTCTATATTCCTACAAGCCTGTAGGAGGACAAAAGTATTGCAATAGATATTTGTTTTCCTGTAGATTTCCAATCATACTTTTGTTGCCTCGTATCGCCTTGACATTCTCAATGCCTGTTTATTTCTTCCCCATTCCATAAAAAGAGGGAAGTAAATTGGGGGAGTCTAATTACTGAAATTTAATTAAAACAATTTAAAAGCTACTTAATCAATTTTCTAACAAGAGATCTTTTTGGTAACAGATGTACACAGGCAATTTATTAGTTACTGAAGCCAACCTTGTTTTTTAATGTAAACAGACTAATTAATCAGTAGTTAACTCTTGTAATGACCAGATCTAGCATGTAATTATTGCTGCTGTCATGAAGCATAATAGCTTATTTCCCAGGGTTATTATGCAAATTGCCAACATTGACCACTCTGTGTAAAGTTTAAAGCATTTTCTGTGATTATCTCTCATTTCCACATTCTCAGGACATTTTGGAACACATGTTTTTCCTGGTGTGAAAAGTTTTATGAAGCTTTTCACTTCAGTAGCACGCATCTGGGCACACTGGAGATAAACATCCCAGTTCTCCCAGGTTTTAATTGCTGCAGGGGAACGAAAGAAGAAAAAATGTTTATTTCCCACATTAGAGACCTGCCCTATGCAAACCTTTTTGTACCGGTCTGTGGAAGGAAAGAACCAACATCTCCAACAGGCTGAAGCTGAGGTATTTATTTTAGCATTTAACTAATTTTGGAGGTGAAGTCCTGTACCCCCATTGAGGTGAGGCAGACCCCTGTGGTGGAGAGCCAAGAACTCTCCACAGCTCAGTAGAAGGCAGAAGTCTAAATGCAGGCACACAGGAAAAAAAGCTCAATGTAAGACTAGCAGGTGAAGGCATGAAACCTCATGGGGTAACCAGAGCTCACAGACAGTGGACTAAGAGCTGCTTGGGGTTAGAAGAAAGGGAAAAGAAAATGTCACAGAGATGACCTAATTTGACCTTGACCTTCAAAGGCTTTGGGACAATGACCAAGATAAGGGTAATACATGGAACAATAGCACTTAAAAGAAAGTATGGGCATTGAGTAAGGCATGAAAGTCTCTGAGGTGAATATGCATATCTGGAACATGTATCTGTAGACATGGCAAGTAGTCATGGACAGGAAGGTAGAGAGATGTGTGCGGACAGCCAGCCTGTGAATCACCTCCCAGCCCCCTCTTCTGCTCACCCCATGGTAATTGCCCCCTAGTACTGACCCAGTGCATGCACAGGGGCCCTGGGTCTGCCCCTTCTGCTTCCCCATCATTACCCAGCCCTGTGCACATTACGGAATTAAAGATTATTTTTAACGGATCTAATAAACCTGAAATTTCCAGCAACAGATGCCAAATTTTATCATCTCACTGGAGCTGGCAATAAAGAGGTTCACACAATGACAACAGGAAGGAAAGCAGAGTGAGAAGAGGGGCTGTTAGAGAGGAGGCAAATGTGAGGCAGTTGCAGGCAGCAGTCAGAAGGGCAGTAAAAGCTAATAAAACCTTGATGTACAAACCACACTAATCAAAGAACAGGTATTGCATTCGTATCTCCCATTTCCTTGGCCTTCACACAGCAGCCAGTGGGAATACTGTGCTTGTTTTTGTAGATAAACAGATCCCAAGTGAGCTATACCTGAGCGTCTCTGTCAGCCCACTGATGTGCAACAACCCTTCAAAATCCCTAAAATGAAGCCATGAACTTTCATGAATTTTCTCACTGCCAGCTCTCCCTCACCTTGTATTATAGAAAGGGCTCAAGGCTGGCTTTGAAAGTCTTTGTCAGTACCAGGGAAGGAAAGGCAGGAGGAAGGGAGGGAGAGCAAGAGAGGGAGAGGTGGCTTTTTCCAGGGCCCATTTCTGGCCTGTTAGACCATCTGTGTTAACTTCAGGAATGTGAAGGGAGAACTGGAAAGAAAGAGTTGCTGCAGAGGACCTGGACTAGACATGGATCTAAATTTCTGCCTCCCATGGCCACCCCTGTCCAATTCTTTGGATGAAGGCACCCAGTCCCCTTTCCCCATCACAAAAATCCTTTGACATCCGCAGCCTGCTGTGGGGTTGGATCACAAATGGGAAATAATGAGGCTGTTTCCTTAGAGGCAATATTACATATAATTGGCCAGGTCATGTCTAGGATTGAACCAATTTTGAGAAATTTAGCACTGTTCCACCACTGGTGAAGGCAGAATAAGCCCTGGACATTATTTTTGTCAAAGAAATTATTTCTTTGTGGCTCATCATCCAGAGCTGGGGTCAACCCAGCTGCCGCTTAACTCAAACACCAAACCCAGAAGGAAGCAGAAGAGCAGCTTTGCCCACTGGAAGCACACTGTGGAGGCAGTTGTTTCTGTCCTGGCTGCTCAGAACACAATAATTTAAAGTATGACCTGACAGCCTGTGCATTTACTGCCAATGCTGCAAGATTGCATAGGCTATAAAAGTGCCAGTATGTGCTCTTCTTGCTGGGGAAGGACAACCAGACCTTTAGTCAGGGTCTGTGTCTGCCCTCATGCTGTCACTGGAGACAGCAGGAAGGATTTTGCTGGCATCAGTGGCTTTCAGTAGGTGTAAAAGCAGCCTCCTTCTGCAAGGGCAGACCCAGGCTCCCACAGCGACAGGTCAGACACCTGGATGTTGTATGTCCCAAACACCAGGAAGTAGCTGAGATACGTGGCCTGTGCGCCACTGTGACTGGAGAGACAAGAAGGCAGCCTGCCTGACTGCAAGGCAGGACAGCAGGAGGTGTGCTCAGCTGGCTGAACATTGCCCTGCATGTGTATTTCTCACTTATCTCAAAGGTTTTATGACTCAGAAGTTTGTTTTCATGGGTCGCAAAAAGGGAAATTATTGCATTATTTCTTGTTTGTGTACCACAGCGAGCACAGATGCTCTTACAGCTCTTGATACCAACAGAGCAGAGATTAGTCTGGTCCAAACGATCACACTTTTACCAAGCATCAGGGGGTACCACTCCCTGCAGGAGCTGACAGAAGCAAGCATTTTGGTAACTGATGTTACATCTCCCATCAGAAAGTGCATGGAATTAGGGCAGCCATATATTTCCTCCAATTTGGCATTGAACCAGAGGCATAGAACAAGAGTAATTTCCACATCAGGCTGGAGATGTAATAGGAAAGCCATCTAACAGGTGAAAAATGAAATGGCCCCTGACACGGGCAGTTACTCCCTCCTGCCTGTCACAGCTTTCCCCACTGCTCCCTGAAGTCTCTGTGTAATATAAACTGTGCTCATTTCACGAGCTCACTGCAGGCTAAACAGCTGTTAATCGCCCTTGACTGCACTGCTGTAATCATCTGCAGGCATTCGGCTCCTGCGAGGAATATCTCCACACTGCTGCTGAAGAACGTGCTGTACTACCCAGACTGCTGGCAGTCTAGGGTGGTCTGCAAAATCTGATGTTGCAGAAGCACAGACTTCACTGTGGGCTGTCCAAGCTTGCTGGCAGTCTGGGTACCCCCCTGTGCTCTCATGGCCACCACCACTTTGGCTGTGCACATCACGGTTGCACCTCCGGGCAGCACATGCCTGAGACACCAAGCACTTGGCACCGGGAGGGGGACCAGGATTTTGATTCTCATTTTGATGGTCCAGGTTGCTAGAGTTTGGTGAGGATGGAGCATCCCCCCACTGCCACAGCCTGGCCTCACTGCCTGGGGGCTGATGCAGTGGGGTCCTGGCTGCAGGATGAGCCCTGCAGACAGGTGTGGGCAGGGTGGAGATGGACAGGGTGTATGCTGGATGGGGAGGCAGATGGGCAACAAGCACAGGTTGCCAGAGCTTGGTAGTAAAAGCCTTGTTCCATAGCTGCATTGTTTGTTACATGTTCCTAAAAGAACAGCTACTTCTTTGCTTTTGCTGTGCCTTCCTTTTGAGGTCCAGCGTCACAGGCATGACTTGATGGTTCCCCAGTCCTGGAGAAGCACTCTTCTTCCTACATTGGACCACTCTCAGATGCACCTCAACACCACAAGGGGCATCCTTCCACAGTCCTAAAATCATTTAAATGGGTTTCGTTAGCAAAAGAGGATCTGCTGTGAAACATCCTGTAAAGGATGTTTCTCTTTGGGGTAATCCTATTTTAACACTCCAGTCTTGGTTTTTGTAGTATTTAACTGAAACCCAAGTGAGTTTCCCCACTCCTGTTTTCTCACCCTGTATGCTATATTTCCTCCCCTGAATATCAACCTGCATTAACTGAATGCAGTCTTTTTACAAATACCTGATATTTTCAGTGTTTGCTGTTTTGATTACATTAGCCCCTAGCTCACTGTATACTTACTGTATAAGCAAGGGGAGAGGAACTTTGTTAATTTTCAAAACAGAATGCATCTTTAGGCCTAGACCTGTATGACTGATGAGCAACACAGTATTGTGACTGTGGCTTGATTAGACCTTAACATTTAAAATAATTGAATCTGCTTTAAGTGGTGCTTAGATGTTTTTTTCTGCCTATTCCTCAGTCACCATGAAGAGACACGGTAGAGATTGATTAAAAGGAAAGGATTTCAAAATCTTGTTCCTATACATGGGCACCCAAACTGAATTTGAAATGTTTAAATATGCATGTCTCCTTTGCCTTCATGCTAATCAATCACAGAGGTGAACTGGCCCATTTTCTGTTAGCTAACCAATTAGGCAGCACAGCTTACAAGCTCTAAGTCAAATATTGGGTAAGACAGCTGTCTGTCACATTTGAGAAATAGATTTGAGAGTTAATGATCTGTCCCCAGATGTTATGAGCAAAAAATTGGCCTAAATGTATAGAATCAATTATTTACTGTGCATGATTCTCCCAGTTTTCATTGTTCAAAACACAAGATAGTTAAACACATGCCGTTATCTCCAGTTTTCTAGATTAATAGATCATAAGGCCAAGGGGGTAATTAAGACCATCTAGGTTGACCTGTAGCTTAATGCAGGCTAAAAACTCTGTTGTGATTATTTCTGCATGGAGACCATAATTTTTGCTTGAGCAAAGCACATCTTTTAAAAAAGACAGCTAATTATGGTTTGAAAACATCATGCGTTAGAGAATCCAGTACATCCCTTTAAGCTGTTTGGATAATTACCCTGGTTGCTAACATTTTTTTCTTGTTCCTAGTCTTTTAGCTTTCAGCCATGGAATTTTATTATGCCTTTACATCACCAGATTACAGATCCATCTGCTACCAGAAATCCCTTTCATAATGGTTTGTAAGTCAGGATCAAGTCACCTTTTGTCTTCTCTTGAATAAGCTAAAAGCACTAAGCTTTTTTTGTCTTTTGCTATAAAGCCTGGTTGTCCCATCTTGGATTATTCTTGTAGCTTATACCTGAACTTTTTCTGGTTTTAGTTTTTGTTAGGCTGGCACAAAATTTCCTTAGAATTGCCAGAACCCATAGCTGGCAATCCCCTGTCTGGGGACTGCATCCAGCCTCATATAGCTCTGAGTCAATCATTAACTCAGAAAGAAGGGTGCATTGGGCACAGAGCTGAAGCTTGCTTTGTTCTGGAGTGCAGAACTGGTGGCTTGAGTGTCCCTATTGCATTCACAGAAGCTAAAATCCAAGCCAGTAGCATAGAAAACCTAGTAGTTTAAAAACTCAGTTTCCTGATGTCAAAAACATTTTAAAGCCAAGTAATCCTATAGAAAGAACTTGAAATGTAAGACATCACAGTAGTTTTGTTTCCCTGCAGCTCAGAATGAGTGAAGAAGAGGTAGAAAAGTTCAGAGAAGAAGTAGAAAAGTTCGGAGAAGGACAAGAAGAATGATCACAGATATAGTGAAAATACTTTCATTCACAGAGTGATTAAATAGACTAGACTTTGTCAGCTCGGAAAAGAGTTGATTGAGGAGGGAAGGTAGCAGAATGCAACTGAAAATGAGGCAGAAAAGGTGAATGGCAATGACTGAGTGCAAAAATGAGAGAGGCATCGAATGAAAAGACAGAGGGAACAAAAAGAGGCTCTTCTTTATCTGTCGTCTCACACACCTGGGTGTTTCCTGTCATGCAACCTGTGTGGCTGCTAAAAGTCTATAAATATTCCAGAATCAACCAGGAAAAGGAGAGATCCAGTAAAGGCCTCCAATGCCACCTTAGGAGGACATGTAGGGCCCGGAGGGGCTGGAGGGGAGGTAGGGGAAGTACAGGAAGGTGCTACCTGTGTTTGTGCTGCTCAGTTGTTTGCACTCCAGGCAAGCTGGCCAGTGCTGGAGAGTCATTCTAGAGGGCCTTTGGTTGCACTCTTTCCATCTGTTCTCATGGCCTTAAAATGGGAAGTGTAATTGGGAATTTTATACAGTTGCTTACTGCATGCCCCAAAGCCACGAAGGTGCCCAAGAGAAAAAATGTTACATTGGTAAGAAGAACCAGACTGGCTTGAAATAGGGAAATGTAGCTGAATACAAATGCACACACACACAGCAGAAAAGGAGATAGTAAAGAATATAAATTAGAAGGATGGAAAACCAGAAAAAGTCTTAATGAAGTGACAGGACACCAAAAAAAAACCTAAGGAAAGGGCCATTGGCAATAAAAGAAAGGTTTGAGTATGCCTGGTAACACAAAAAAATCCTAACAATGATTCTAGTCTATAAAAACATGTTTTTAATGTAGAAATGTCAAATAGTTTCAATATATCTTTTTGTTCCAAGCAGTTTTTTGAAAAGTCTGCGTGAAGAATTCACAGAGGGTGAAGATGAAATCTGTTCCCTTCCAACAGTAACTTGGCATTATGCAGAGCTAATAAGCTAGCTGTTTTTAACCAGTAGGTCTGGATGCAGCAAGAACTTTAAAGAGCTGGATGAGGAGATGTGTGGGCTATTAAAGTTGGTAAATCATGGGAATGCTTGAAAGACTTGCCTGGAGAAAAAGAAGATTCAGATATTGGTAATTATAGACACGTCAGCCTGACATAGACAGTGAGCTGGAGCAAAATAGTGCAATCTTGTTAACAACAAGGCAAAAAAAAAATAGAACTACACTTAACAGTAATCAGTTTAGGCTTAAGGGAAACAAATTGTTCAATACCATCATGGTACCACATCTATTTGTTTGATGGCAGAGTTGTTGGGAATAATTTATTCATATTTGTCTAAGGTATTTGATATTGTAATATGTTTTTTAATTGACAGTTTTTCAAAATAGCAAGTCATATTAAAAATATGGTAACATTTTAGGTCTAAAATCTGCTGTTGAGTATAGGTCTATATTCAGTAGGGAGCTCTTGGCTTTCTTGACCTGGGCTGTCTAACCCTTGGCTGAATGAATTCTTAAAAGCAAATCTGCAAATATTACTGAAGGCTGGGGACAGAGAATAATGAAGACAGACAATTGTGCCAAATTACTTCTTACAATGGGAGTCTGCAAATACTGTGTGCTTTACTACAGCCAAAAGTGAAGTGGTTCTTGTAGGGACAACATGAATAGGCTGCACTTCCAGAAAGGGGGATGCTGCTTTGAGTAACAGCAACCCCAGAAGAGACTTGACCACAGCTTACATAGCTACACCAAAACCAGAAATCTGATCCTGGAGGGCTCCTTATCCTACAAGATCCAACAGTTTGGGCTGCAGCTACAAAGCTTGATTTTGAGCTAAGATCCACTCTTTTTAACACCAGGAGTTCCTAGCCATCTAACTGCTTCCTAAGATTTCTTGCAGACTCTTTGTTGCCATAGAAGCATATAAAGCTCTTTTATACAGGAGGTCATTCCAGAAAAGAAATTTCCACTTTATTCAGTAAATGGACTTCTAAAAATTTCCATATGCCTTTTCTTTCTGTGCTCTTTTACAGACCTTCTAGAATCAGCCCGTGGACCCCTCAGGAGACCACAGTGACCCATCAAACCCTTCTGCATACAAGCACATTTCCGCGAGGTGTCTGCGACGGGCGCAGTATTTCTCTGAGAGTTTCACTGGATTTATACAAAGGATTCCTCCACCTCCTTGATATTTTCTCATGTCACCTGCATAACCATAGTGTTGCATAGGATATTAAGCTGTATGCTCAGGCTGATCATCCTCATCCTTTTCAGTGTCCTGCTGTCCAGCTTTTATGTGCATCTTTCTTCCTACTGACATGAGCTGGCTCCTACATTATGAACTCTCTGGACTGCAATGTATAAATGAGTTGCCTCCTTCACTCCTTCATACTCCCTTCTTTTTAGGCTCAGCCAGAACATTATCATTGGTGATTTTAATAATTTAATTCAGATAACAGTATTAAATGCAGCTAGCTTGCAAACTGGTAGCAAACAGAGATCTTTATTGCCCAACCCAATTCCTCACCATCTACAAAGACTCTTTAAATTTGAAGGGAGACGGATTCAGATTTGACCAAGCAAGTTATGTTAGGATTAGGATGGTAATTTTGTACTAAGCTTGTTTTTCCTGCTTGGACTGCTAGACAACACTTCTGTCTCAGCTATTTCTATAGCAGCAATAAGGGACAAAGCCAGGATTCAATTGAGTCAAAGAATGAAAGGCAGAAGAAATGTTCTTCAGTGGTGCAGGATTGTATCTCTCTGCAGAAGCACACAAAGTGCCTGTTTGTTGCGTGTGCAATTGCCAAGCTGAGAAGTTATAGACAATATTGATTTGGGCTCCCAGCTCTTTGGAAGCAGGCACTGGGTGGAAGCCAAGAAGGCTGAAGTCTAAATGCGAAGCTGTTTGGGCTCAATGAGCCATTCTTTGAGAGAGGGGACCCTTCTTTTCAGTGTTTGCACCTGTGTGTGTTGTGTGTGTGTGCATAAGGAGCTAACAGGAGGCAGCATTGTCCAGACACCACAGCAGGGAAACCAAGGGAAGGGTACTCCCCACTAGTTCATGGTTCCAAACTCTCTTGTTGGGTTGGCAGGCAGTCCATGTGAACTCTTTCCTAGCTACATTTAAGTGCTCTGAAATGGGTATAACATGATCCATAACATGTTGAGGGTGGTTGGAGGGGTCTAAACGAAAGCTAAAAATAAACACATACAAAGTTTCGTTATTGAATTTTACAAATCCTTTTCCTGAGTTTTGGTGGATATTAGCTTCTCATATCACTTCATGACTGTGTAAACCACAAACCTTCTTTCACCAGCCATGAGATGACTTAATCCAAATCAATATAGTTTTTATTTTTTCAGGTAAACCTTACTAGATTACACAATAATTGTTTGACAGTGACTTCACACAGGTAAGAACAGATGTAACTTTACCAGCCCTTCTGGGCAGAGTGTTTGGACTCAGTGTGGAAGGTGAAGTCTCCTTAATTGCAGTTTTCTGCCATTTGAAATGCTTCTGTCATGTTCTCTTTCTGATGTGGGGAGCTTGATGACAGAGAAGGCATTTCTCAATCACAAAACTGGTTGGAAAGTGTGAATTTGCATTATCTTTTTTGCTTTTATAAACAATACCATTTATACAACAACATTTACATGGCTTATGACTATGTGGTTTTTATGGCCTGTAAATGTAGAAGTCATGTGCCAAAGGGCAAAAGCATTCCCAGAGATCGATATAATATAAACAGCCCTGCACAGCCAGCCTGCAAGAAAAATGTGATGGCTGACAAATTCTTAGCTCCCCACAGTACTCTGGGTTCTTGGCTAACCTCAAGCATACATCAGTTAAAGTCTAGGTGGATGGCAGGATTTTGCTCACATCGGCATTGTCTGACCTCTCCATTTCTGTTGCATATCTGTGTCACCTCCTGATTGCTCTCTCTGTAAAATAATCCTCCTTAAATTATTTAGATACATATTCTGCCTTCCTCTTGGCTGCTGTTCTAATTCTGGTGAGTGAGATGACCTCAATTAGAAATTCTTGCTAAAGCATACAACATCACTGAGAGGGTTGCAGTTTGTCTTGTCCCTTCTTGCTCTTCTTGAAGGCCCATTCTGCATGTGTTTGCTTGTCTGCAAGTCATTAGCTCCTGTCATTACTTTCCCTTAAAAAAAAACTAGCTGGAAGATAATTATTCAGTTTGCAAAAAGGAATTAAAAAATGCCATAATTAAGGTTACAGTTTTCCTTTTTATATCCTTGAGGGGATACTATGTTCCCTAATTATATAATCATACAAAACCAAGCGCCATACACACATATGTGTATGTTTTATATCAGCGGGGGGTTTTTTATTATTTCATTAGAAATGCTTCCAATTTGTGGCAGCAAAAGCAAGACTGGTGTGATGGCTGTTAATTTGTAACTCAGAGTCTTTTATTGTTGCTCATGTTACTATACTAATTAAGACATACAGTATTCAATGTCTCTTAACAACTCTGTTTTAGTATCACTTCCAAGTATTTTTTGCACATTATTCTTATGTCAAAATCAGTAATACCATGGTTCCAAAAGTAGCTGTTTTTTGACAGAGAGAGGACTTCAATTTATCAATTCTTGCAAAAAAATTGTGTTTCACCCCAGCATCCACTTACTTACGAATATCTTTTTTCTTAGAAAGGATCTGGAATTTGCTCTGAAATTTAATTCGGTAGGCCACCAAAATTTTTATCATATTTTTGCTTTTTAATTCACCCATCTGAAACCTTTGGTGCTTCCTTATTCATTCTTCATTATCCATGAGAAAATCAGGACTGATAGCATTGAACTCTGACCTCTGCATGAGCCAGAGGTCTCCTTCAGGTCAGGCTTTCCAAGGTCACCCCTTGGAAAGGGGTCACATCTATGTGGCCTGAAGTTTACTGAAAATATGCTTCAGCTTTTTACCTCATTTTTCCAAAAGAAAGTTACTTTGTGGAGAAAACGCACATCTGTCTGACATGATTTGCCTTTCAAAAAACTCTCCTGACTCATGATTAAGAAATAATTCTCTCAGAATGTACAGTTTATGGCCCAACTGTTCGATCCCTAATCTCCAATATTAACTGTGGATTAACTCATACTTGCCTGGTACTTTGTGTCTGTATCCTATATGAGAAGCTCTTTTGCAGTCTTTCATTGATCTCAGTACTCTCTGCTTTGGACTCAGTATCCACATGTGTCCTCCACAGATTTGTTGTTAACTAATTCAGAGACTAAGAAAACATACAGTTGGCTTTTTCTTTTTTTTTTTTTTTAATTTCCCCAAGAGCTCTATTTATTGACCCATTATTTTTCTGCAGTTTTCATTCCTCCACTATGCTGATGACATTTCCTTTCTTTAATGGTGACATTTCCTTTCTATAAATATTTATACACTTTCTTCTTGGTTGCATTTTCCCCCCTTTTTCTCATCTTGTTCTAATGTTACTCATGTTTCTTCCTATAAACTCTGAAGATTGCTGTGCTGTTATTTTTTTTTTGGTACCCACAATTAGACCATCGTTTCTTTACTGGAATTCTGGAAGTGTGGTCGAATTCCACCCTGATAGCACTTGTTGGATTTGGCAGATGAAAACCAAACAAGCCACATCCGGCAATGGATTTATATGTAGATAGATTGCAAAATCAATCTTATATTTACTTCAAGTATTTACTGACGTCAAAAGACACCTTTCCTCTTCCTCCTGACTTTCCCCCCTCCTTTTCCCCCCACATTTTTTTCTACCATATGTCACCATATGCTGTGTCCTGGATAGTTTCATGGGGCAACATCACCTGGCATCTGATTCCAGTCACTCTCTTGCTCCTAAAACTCTGGCACTCATGCTGAAGGCTGCTGGATGAGCAAGGAGGACTGCTGTCTTCCCCTAAGCCACTGGACCGGTGCAGGAAAAAGAGAGTGGACTGATCACAGAGCAATTTTTTTCCTCATCATCTGGTATCTCAATCAAAATATTAAAAATGTATCATTTAATGGGGAAAAAAAGTGGTTGAGGTAAAATCCAGGAAAATGAAAGGTACTTGAGGAAAAAGGAGAAGAGCTCCACTTCAAACTCAGTCAAATGAACATGACCTTGCTCTGTTTTGTAAAACACTATTTCTGTTTTTTCATCATTTCTAGCAAATACCCAGGAAAGGTGCTGACAGGAGAAGAGATCTAGCATGGCAAATTATAGTCTGTGGCCAAAAAAAGGGTAGCCTTTCTCACTGACTACAGACTTAGAAAGACATTTGAGATTATATGAACCCAGCTGTGTGCAGCTTGTTGAATATAATAGTCGAAGAGGTACCTGGTGGGGTTTTTAATCTGTGTGAATTTATCATGTAGGCAAGTGTAGAGTCTCCACACCTGGTGGCAATGTGCGCCAGTATCCAGTATTTTGCTGTCCCTGCTGCCAGTTACTATGGCTTGTAAATATTCTCATTGGCAACAGCACTATTATTCAGTTTTGACCACCTGTGTGAGAGCAGAAGAGGCAAACTAAACCAAGCTGCCTACACCTACTGCCACTTTTGGTTTATTTATCTTTTTATCACCTTGGTTAGCAATAGTGCTTTGAGACTTACAGTGTGGACTGAAGCCCCACTGTGCTACATGCTGTTCAAGGACAAAACAAAAAGAAAGTCCTTGCCCTGGATGATTTACTTTTTCAAGATAAAAACCCACCCAGACAGCAGATCGAGATAAAGGAACAATAGTCATCACAACAATAGTGACACACCAGGATTATAGGCAAGGGACGTGGGTCTCTGCAGCATTATCTCTAAAGAAGGATAGCGATTGCTTTAGCCAGGGAAATGGATGTTACACTAACAGAGATGCAAGATGATGAGGAACAGGGTAAGATTCTCACTGGGAAATTGCATCATATTATGTAAAATACGTGATTCAGAAAGAAAAGACTGTGGAACTAAGTGGAGAGCCTTGGAGCCCCAAAACATGAAGGAAGGACAGAGAAGACTTCCCAGCTGAAAGGATAGGAAAGAAATACAGCAGTTGCCTGCAATGAGAGTGATGGAACAGCCAAGAAAAAGGATAAGGAGGAAGGTGGAATTTGCAGTCTGATTTAGAACAGTCATTAAGACTTGCTTGTAAATCCCTTGCCAAATCGTGTCCCTAATGATATCGGAACAGCAAAAATATATCATTTCCATGTCCTCAATTCCTATGTGTAAAGAGAAAAGGCTATTCATAGGCAGGTAAAATAAGTAGATGAGCAGAGAAAGCAGCATCCCTGACTGAGAACTGTGACTGTTCAGGAAAGAGGAAAAGAAGGGATTAGAAGCTGCTCACACCTTCTCAGCTGCCCAATGCAGGAAGAAGGGAGCTGCAGGGAGGTCTTGTAGAAACCAAGAGCAGTGGCAGCAATTGAAAAAGGAAGCATGGGGAGTGCAGGAATGATGCTGAGGTTGCCAAAAGCACATGGAAGGGCAAATATAAGGAAAATAATTGAAATGCCAATAATACAATTGGCAAGAGAGGCTGATGAAATCCATCAAGAGATCAAGAACTTCAGGAGAAGGAGGGAGAGGAAAACAAATAAATATCAAGATCATGCCAACACATCCCTGTGTGTGTAGACAGCAGCCCCTGGTTCCTGTGCTGTGTCCAACAATACTGCTTCACTGTCTTCTCCAAAGAGGCTGGGCAGAGCAGGTGGTGAACAAAGATGTTGGCCAGAAACCATGGGGCTGGTGTCCAGCAAAAGGATTGGTTCTGCTGTGATCTTCTTCCTCTGCACATCACCCACCTCTGCCCCAAAGTGCACACCTGAAACAGGCTGTTTTCTAACCATCAGGCTTTTAGAAACTCTTCCTACATTTTCTGCTCATGGCTTGTGACACGGTCCCATTTATGTTTATATTCACTTTGGTTCGTTTCTTTGTTTCTTCATGTTTGGATTTACACCTCTGCTTTGTGGTGTGCGAGATCGGGAGAGCCTTTACATAATATATGGCAGGTGATGTTTATTAAAAAAAAGGAGGGAGAAAACAGAGACGTGAATGATTTGGTACAGTAACTCAATAAGCTAAAACATATTTTACAAAAAAACCCACCAGCAATCATGTAGTATAATATCACACGCTGAGCAAAATTCATGGCTATGCATAAGTTAGTGCAGTGCCTTGGCAGATAAAAAGATTAATGAAATCTTCCCTTTCTGCTCACAGAAAAAACAGTTCTCACAGACTCTCTTAAATCACTTGTCATTGCCAAACTCCCGCTTTCTTTTTTGCCTGAACTCAAAAGCCAGGGATGAAAAGGCATAGAGAAATTTTGCCAACCTCCAGCTTCGTATTTTCTGGCATCAACATTTAATTATCTCTGCAGGCATGTGGCAGGCAAGTCTGTTGCCATACATTTTTTATACACAGAGTATGAAATTTTGTGTGGTGACTAGAAGGTGGTACCTGATGTGGGATGAGGAGATTAATTGGCTTTAAAATGATTGTCTGTGTATCAGCTAAAGTGTGTAGGGTACTTTACATGTAAATTTAGAAAATTTAAATCTCAGTGAAAAGTAAACATCTCGGTCTCCAGCTCTGCACTGATTTACATAGGCACCCAACTTAACCTGCCCATGCTGCTTCAGAGGACTTGGAAACCACTGGACTTGATCCAGTAAGCCCCATGTGGATGTTTAGAGACAGTTGAGGTGCCCTTGGATAATGTGCCACAGCTACAGCTGGTGACCTGGAGTAATCCAGGGTCCCCAGGCACTGCTCCATCTTCCCATGTTTCAGGAGCTGGAGGACCCCCTGGCAGCACCAGAGAAAACCTGGTCCCCAGGTGGCCTTGGGAGTCTCTCTGGGTGCATTGAGCTCCTGGTGAGCTCAGAGGTTTGAGATGCCCAGGTGTTCAAGGTGCCTGGGCCAGGTGACAGCCAGCAGATACTCAGCTGGACAATAGGGTCAGAATTTTCCCTGGCACTGCTTTCCCTTCCAGGACACTTTGTTAACACCCAGAACAATGACGGAGAGGACTGAAAAGTGAACTTAACATTCATTGTTTTTCCTCAGACAGGACTCAGCTGCAGCCTGGGCAGCTGTTCTGTCTGCATTCTTGCTGGTTATATTTTTCTAAGATGCTCATTATTTTAGATGCTGAGTTGCTTAAACTCTGTCCTCCTTCACAGCTGCCCTTTTAGCAGCTCTATGGATTGCCAATTGATTTTCCTTTACTTTTTACTGTATGTGAGAATAAAAATTGGAGTGTTGAAGAGTTCATTTCCATATTTACAAGACAGATGCATGCTGGCAGAAGGAGTAGCTACAATCATTATCTAGTCTTCCTTGTGGACTTTCTACCCTTCTTTCTAGACCCTGCTCATGGTCTCTGCACTGTCATGTCTTTCACCTGCTGAAAATGTGCCTCTTGGGAGGCTTGGTGTGTCTGCCCAGATGAGCTGGCTGATGAGTGAGTCTGTTACCAGGGCAAAGAAACATATGTAGTTATTGTGAATGTCACACAGAGACAAATAGTGCAAATAGTGTAATTTGGCAAAAAAAAAAACAAAAAACAAAAAGAGATTATTTAGTATTTTTTGTTTCGTTGTTTTTTTTTTTTAGTTTTGGGTTTTGATTTTTAAAAAAATTCATTTTGATTTATTTAAATGCCCCTCCACTGCTAGTCTTTTTATTTATTTATTTATTTTCATTCTCCCTTTGGAGGGAGTAAGTGTGAAAGAAAAGATGTAAGAATTTAAAATTATGGATTTTTCCCTCATGGAACAAACCAGAGCTGGATATTTTTAACCAATTTCCCTAACTCACATGGCTCTTTGCATCAGCAAAGAGTGTAAAAACACTTAACAAGCTCTTGCCTAGAAAAATAGAGAGCAGCGAGCCCAAACTTTCCCACTTGGTGGGTCATGATGTCATTCTGGTGTCAGGGTGGGCTGGATGCTAGACCCATTTCTCTTGTATCTGGCTGGATTTCCTGCCCATGCACCACACAGCCTAGCGCTGTAAATCCCAGCCCCTCGTCAGTGCACTGGACAGCACAGGTCGTTGGCTGCTGCTTGGGGACATGAGCAGTCCCCAACCCTGGCAATCTGTAAGAGCAGATTATACAAACATCTGTCAGGAGGGCTGCAGGTTTAGCGTATGCTGAGGCTTGATGGCTCGCAGGGTCCCTCCAACCATATGGTTGTGGATGCTGCCCACGACGTTCCTGTCATTCCTGGGGAGCTCCCAGGAGGAGGCCATCACCAGGGCAATACTGCTGCCTGATCTCCACCACCCTTTTTCTGAGAAATGCCTTCAGAGCAGGCAGAAATGCACTGTCTGCTGTGGCTGCCCTGACAGCTGCTGGGACAACTCCAGCTTGGTCACTCCCAAGAGAAAAGGTACCAAGGGCAGGCTGTGGACCAGGTAAATAGTCCTGGTGGTCTGCATTTTCTCTATATATGAGCTGAGTTTGGTATTCCAGATGTGGATGCCTCAGGAACTCTCCAGGTGACACACTAAGGTGCAAGGAAAAGCAACGCAGAAAAATATGAGCGGAAAAGACCCACAACAGTGAGACATTTGGAGGAAGACCAACTGGTGGACCTTGAGATTTTCATGCTGTTACCCTAAGGAAGAAGAGGTAGTGAGAAAGCTGCTCAAGAGGCTGGAGGAGACTAGACAGATGGCACCAAACTGGTGTGGGAAGCAGCATCCCAGACTGCTTCTGGAAAAGCAGCAAGGGAAAGCATTGAGGAGGAATGGGGCAGAGGTACAGGGAAAGGCAGAGCCAATGGGAGCCACAAGCAGCTTTAGGATGTGATATAGGAGAGAAAGGTGGTACATAAGGACCAGGCCTAGAGAAAGATCAAAAAGCTGGGAAAGGAGGTTATCCATTATAGTGGTTTATGCGTGTTTTGGTTCAGGGAAAGATTATGGTTGCTCTGTGAAATGAGGGTGAAATGACAGCAGTAGACCACAAGTGTGTGGTCCAGTATGAAATCACAAGCTGTGTCTGGCTCTTAATCACTGAGACACATCTGGCTAGGATTAGTATGCTCATGACCAGAGCAGCTCCATTAGTTGCGCCGTCAGGGTGGGTGAGACAGTGGGCTGACAGTAGCTGGAATGCAGGGAGATTCAGGGATAGAGACTGAAATGAGTAACTTGAAGCAGGGTCCTCCCTGAAAACCTCCAAACAGTTCTTTGGAGGACCTCTCTGCCCCTGGTGCCCCTGGACCACAGGGGCAGGCTAGGGAGACTTACCTCCTGCCTCCAGCATCCTCTTCCAGCAACATAGTCCCTGGCAGTGGGGAGGGCAGGAAGGTGGGGTGCCCCACGCCACCCCTTGGCATCCCACCTGCCTCAGCCATTCATGCCCTTGCCCCATCAGCAAAAGAGACTGAAGTCTTGGTCCCCTCACAGCTTTATTCAGCCATGTGGTTTGCAGAGAAAGGGCAACACAAGTGTCAGCAGCAGGTCTGTGGACCTCAGCTTTGTCCAAGCAAACTTACACGGTGTTTGGTGAGTGCTGTGATAGCTGTTAAATGGTTCCCATGTGTTATCCATGTTCATATTATTCTGACAGGTGATACCTTTTTTCCATTGAAATGGTATCCCCTTGTTGGCAGGCTTTGGGTCAGCAAGGAGGAGACCTGGCCTGTTCCAGTTAATTCTGTAATTGCCATCTAACTGCTGACAGAAAGCTTTTGGGAAGCTTTTTAAGCAGCCTAATGGTTTTACATTGTGTACACCTAGAGAAGCACTCAGCCTTTCCAGCTCTTTTGGTGCACTAACATGTCATGTAATGAAACCATTCAGCTGAGATTAGAGGAAAGCTCTAGGGGCAGGCAGTGGGGAGTTGGCTGGTCACAACTGTGTCTTCCTGACACTTGTACTGCCAGGGTCACAGAAATGAGGGGAGTGGAGCATGAAATGAGTACATTGCTGAGGGTTTATTAACAAACCAAATTGATATTAAGCTATCTAACAGGGAGAGTAAGATTTTGCTTCAAAACCCAGCTGTTGCAATGTCACCCTCATATTCCTGTAAAGCACTTTCCTCCCTCCAAGACCTTGAAGGATATCTTTATCTGAGCTCAATAAATTTCAGTGTAAAGAGATGGCTATTTCTACTCCATGACAGAAGCTCCCTCATGCATTGTTATGAATTGTTTTTAAAAGTTAAAGTTAAGTAAGCAAAACTGCAATTGTTCTTCCCCTGATCTTCCAGCCAAGGGAGGGAGCATTTATACAGATATTGCTCAGAGTACTTGAGAAAATATTTGTTTGCGGCTTTAAGTAAATTTCCAGCAGAGCCCCCCATGGGTTATTTCATAGTTCTGTGCTTAGGGAACTCAGCTAGAGTAGTGAAGGACAGCCTTCTGCAACCCTCCCAACTGCTGGGGGCTTATGTAGTTCTCAAAAGATTCAAGGGACTACTTTTGCAAGTACCACTCAAATTGCTCATGGGTTTCAGAATTTACGCTGGAAAGCATGGTAGAGAAAATTCTTCAGAGAGTGGAGTGGTTTCTCAGTGCTCCAAACAGAAGAAATTGTATTTATTTTGTTCTGTCATTCCTCCATTTCCTTCCTTCCCTTTCTGCTTTCTCATTCTTCCTGGCTTGCTTACTCTTCCCTCTCTTTCTTCTCCCTCTTCAACACAGATAATTGAAAAACTCATTCTGGAATTCCTTTGTCCCTGCAGAAGGCACTGAATAGTGATTCCAAAATAGTCCAGCCTTTCTTTTAATCCATAATTCATCATCCTAAATTGTTGCTCCTCACTAGAACCCTGAACAAAATGTCAGATGCAGCATAAAGAAAAGAAATCAAGCAAATGAAAAAGGGACGAAAGGAAATGCAGCAAATCCCAAGGTATCTGCAAAGAGAAATAATTTAATCCAAAAAGGCTTCTCGGCTCTCACACAGGAGACCTGACTAGTATTAGGGGAAAGCAGAACTGGTCTTAAGATGTGCTGTAGAGTGACTTACTGGGTGGAATAAAACAGAGATACAGAAAGACACTAGAAAACAATTTTATCTCCCACCTGTACTTTCACAAGTAGAACTGCAGTGAGTAGCCAAGCTGGGCTCTGTCGAGGCTTTCTCCACCCCATGTCAGACTCCCACCTGACTGTGATTTGCTCAGCTGACACAAAGAGCTGTCACTGACTGAGCCTGGTGGCCCTACCCTGATCCCTGTGAAATACTGTGGCAGCCATGGAAGAGCTGTGAGATGGAGACAGTAAAGTGGGATGGGATCTGCTGGGGGTGGTGGTACTGAATTCAGGTCCCTGAGATCTGTACTCAGTGCAAAAACCCTTCACTCCTCTGAACATGCGGGCTGCTTCGCAGTGATACACACATCAACCTGATACCACATTAATATGGAATTCCTTGACAATGCCTTTAACTGGAAGGAATCCAAAGAGGGAGTTTTGTGGAACTGTAACCTGTAGTTTCTCTTCATCTCTGGCAGTGGTCACCTGGAAGCAGCTTCTTTCTGTAACCTGTGAAGTGCCACCAGCTTCAGGTCTAGGAGCAGACGGTCTGGACAGGATTGCAGGAGTAGGCATGCAGAAAGCCAGCTAGGCAACAAAGGACCCTGAGGTCCTTTGAATAATTGAATTAATATGTACTAATCTTCCTGCTTCCACTGAGGTCACTGGGGGCTCTTACTATGATCTTCACAGGAAACAGGATCAGGCTCACTTTTGAGAAGAGAAGATCAAAACTGGGGCAAATTCTCGTACATGTGATTGTATATGATTGCCATGATTTGAATCTTGTTTGTTTTCATGTGTTATCACTGCAAGGATGTTGGAGAAATTAGATTAAAAAAGATTTTAAGCTCCTCCTGTCAAGAGAAAAAGAATGGAGAAAGCCATGGGGTTAGTAAATACAATTATTACCCATTCATTCCCCTTATCCCCTTAGGCTTGTGGCATTCCCATTAGAGTTGTCCTTTATACACACTGATTTAAGTTAGTCTTGATGCTCCAAATAATGCCAGGGAAAAAAAAAAGATAAACATATTCAAAGCTTTTCAAAACTTGCTCTGCTGTGAAAAAGAGAGGCTAAGTCCTTGATCCAGCAAGGTGTTGTAACATATGCCTTTATTTTAAGCATGTGAGTTGCTCCATTGATTTACACTCAAGAATTCTGCTGCAGAGGAGTCTCTGGCTTGTACCTCAGCAATGCAGCTACATGCATGCTTTGCTTTTGGCATGTGTTGTCCTGTGACTTTCATGAGGAAACTCACATGCTTGGCTGGCTCAGGGCTGAGGGAGAGTCTTCAGGATGTGGTCAGCATTGCAGCACAGCCAGGATTAGAGGAAAAAATGTCCCAGATTGGTGTCTCTGTCCCAGTCATCACCTCTCTCTCAAATGTTTTACTCTGTTCAACTGTTTGTAGCTTTGGGATAAACCATAGTAGTGAGAGAGTTTCTCAGGAAAAAACCCCAAACTTTTACTCAACATTTTGGCCTTTGCAGTTCTGTCCTTTGCCAGACATGGAAAAGAAAAGACGTAGCCAGCATTTTAGAGTGTGGAAGAAGAGGATACTATAAGTTTGGTTTTAATCAGGGAGAGGAGTTTTGGAAAGCAGAGAGGAAACAACAATTTGGGTCTAATTCTGCTCCTTCTGGCAAAATACCACCCCTCACCCCTCTGCATGAGATCATTAGTGTGGCTTTTCTCCAAGCTGATAGCAGAAGTGCCTGGCTCATACACCGTGCTCACATGCTCAGATAAACCTCTTGCCAGTTTTGGGACTAAAAAGAATTTCTGTCCCAGGTCAGCTGCAGTGACTAAGTTTCCCCTTCCTCTGCAGAAAGAGGCACAGTTTGCTCCCCCAGACCACTTGGGATGGTGTGTCAGACCTCCTCCCAGGGCCTTCTGTGGCAATAGCTTTCTGTGGGAATAGCCTACAATTTACTGCAAGACTTGAACTTACAATGAGATGCTGAGAAGGATTGTAGGGTGGAGTAGACCATTCCTCTGCCCCACATCTCACCCCACATTGCCTCCAGTGCTGGAGTCTGGGCTCAGCAGTCCCAAGGTGGTCCTTTCCCACCCCATGCCCTCTAAAATCTAGCTAGTGTGTGCACTGTGGGGAGGGAGACCCATTGCAAGCAGTAGCTGCTGACAAACAAATATTATTGCAGCAAGGGGGTGAGGTGGATACATACACAGGGCATGTTTTGTCAATTCATTTTGAGCTGGAATATCTTCTGTCTCTCTGTCAATGCACAGCCTCCCTGCTAATTTCAAAGCCGAGAAAAGCCTCTGTGCCAGGCATGCCACTAAAGCTCTGCTGGGAGCTGAGCAGCCCAGGCAGCTTGAGCAAAGCACACACAGAAAGATCTGAGCATTCTGGGATGTAGGAATGCTGGGGAAAGGATGATGGAGTTGTCTGGGATTCCAGCTTCTTGGGCCTGACTCAAGGCTTTACACTTTGTTTATACAATAGTAATCCCAAGCACTTCACGTGATAGATCCCTGGTGATACATTTCGGGGGGGTTTACACTGATTTACACTGCTTGAGGCCTTGGCCCCTATTTTCCAAAGAATTTTCCAAAATTTGCTAATGAAAAATACCAGAGTGGTCGGATCAGTGCAGGGTTAGGTTACCTCAGTGAGCAGGCTGGAGAATGCAGGGAGCCCCTCTTGCCATTCTCCCCCAGGGAAGCCCTGGGTGGAATCTCTTCCAGCCTGCTGAGAGGTGCAGGATGAGGTCTGTAAGCACTCGTACTCCTGGAGTTTATCTACTGGCTCTTACACCCTATGGAAGACTGTCTGTAATGCACTCAGATCTCACTTTCAAAAGCTGTGGGGCACCCCTTGGAAGGCATAGAATTTAAAAGTCTCAACAGTGATTAACTCCTTCAGGCCCAAAGTGCACCCCAGAAATATCTTTCTCCCATTGCCTCAATTCAGCTCTGGGGGTGGCAAAAATGAGATGACAGTGCAATAGGGCCTGCAAGATCTCATTCCCCAAGTCAGATGAAATAACAGTCGGATAGGATCCAGATTTATCCTCCATGTTCCTGCTGCTGTACAGCTCAGAAACAGGCACTGCTTTTGCCAGTACCTGCTGGAGGGAGTCATTTGGCAGGAGGCAGGAAAAAGAGGTCAGGAGATCCTCTCTGCCCTGCTGGAGCCTCAGACTCACCTTTGCATATGAATAGCCCTAGCCCTAGCAGGTCAGCCATGGGATCCAACTTGCCTTGGTTCCTGTTTCCACCAGTGTCACTATTTGGATGTCACATTTGTGACCTTCATTACCCTCTGTTTCCTTGTCCAGTGCCTTGCCTGCAAGGCACTGTGCTCCTTTGAGTAAGAAATAGCACAAGTGTAAGTAGCATCTGAACATTTCTATCCAGGTAGGAGGAATTTGCTTGTGCTGAGTTTATGGATCAGTAGAGAAAGGGTGTAGGAGGAGAAAAGGGCTGATGAGAACTAAGTGTGCAATCTAAACCAGAGTGTTTGTCAGGATTTTGAAGTCTGTGTAAACCATATTATTAATATTTAAACAAGGCTCGCTGTTAAAATTTTTTTTCTTTCTTTTTTTCTCCCTCTCTCCTGCCTTCCTGTTACAGGATTGCAAAACTCATTTTGAAAGAGGCTTATTTTTTTGCTGTTACTAATAACAGCAGAAGTGATTTATATTCACATTGGGAGAATAAGTGCATCTGAAAAGAAAAAAACATCCATCCTTTCTTCCACCTGTATCCAAACTTACTCTCTTTTCTTCATCCTTCCCTCAGGGCTCAAACACACAATGAACTTAGTGTGGTTTCTGGAGCTGCAATGGTAACTTGATAGTGTGTCCAGGCCCAAGAAGAGCCCAGCTTTGCCTTGTTGAAAGCAAAAGTTCCCCGTTTAGTTTCAGGAGCTGGGAAAGGCTGAGATGTTGAGTTAAGAATATTGTCTGCCTACAGGCAGTGAGGTTTCCTCTGAAATTCACTGCTCTGGTTAGAATTTGCGTTGCAGATTTTCACCTGGAATTAATTTCAATGATTCCATCATGCAAGCTCTGCCAAAGCAAGTTTATAATAGGAGCACTGTCTTCACTTTAATGGGAGCAATGAGAGGGCAATATCAATGCCTGTGAATATTTAAGCTTGTTTGGGCTATTTTTGGTACTGGAAATCTGAAGGTCTTCCTGAGGGGCCCCAGCCCGACATTAGGCTGAAATGTGGTGGCAGGGCTGTGGGTAGCACCTGTCCCTGTGACAGAGCTGCTGGAGAGGGAGGCACAGACCACGGCCAAACCAGCCCTGCAGCTAGTAGTCTTGCCTGAATGCTTTTCTGTGCAAGCAGTCCGCCAACAGTTTAGAAGAGCTTGGCACCAGCACTGTTCATACTCTGGGAGAAGGGACAGACTTAACTGAAAAAGACTTTCTAAGGTGAAACAAGTAGCTGTGGAAGGGTTTTGTCTGGTTGGAACACATGAAGTTGACAGCAAATACTGTACCTGATTTTGGTGGGAGGGTTTTCTCTTTGACGTTGGCAAATGTATGTTAATGAGTATCATTAGAATTGGATAACAATGCACTTGCATGCAGGGCTGTCTCTCTTGCTGTGCTTTCAAGCTGAACATATGTTTTCAATTATTAACATGATTAATGGGAATGAAATGACTTGAATCCCAATGAGCTCTATCTTGCCATCACGTGCAAAACCCTTGGTATGGGTGTGTTTATGCAGTGGAAGTGCATGATTTCCTTCGCCAGGAGTGGTCTTCGGAGATCCAGGTGTCTAAGTCTAAGCAAATTTAGAGATCCACAATTAGAGCCTCTGGCTGTATTGAAGTCTCTGATCTCCTGTCCCTGTGTCTCCAGGAGTATGGGATATGGAAAGTGCTGTGCAAGATCCAATTCATACTGCCCCAGCTTGGTCTGGGTTTTGGTCCCAAGTCTGAGAAGGTTTGGGAAGCATGAAACCACCTTCTCCCCATCATTGCCTGGAACAACCTCCAGGACACACAAATCTCTGACTCAGCTGAGACTCTCCCACTAATTTGTGTGGGCTGTAAACCTCCCTTTCCATTCTTGGTGGGCAAATTTTGCTAAGTCGTGCATAATTTTTGCCCTGCTCTATGTTTTTGGAAAGGGAGTAAAGTTGAGGATCTAGAACATGAAAACCAGAGACTGAAAATTTTTGTAATGTTTAAGTTCTCTCCAGCTGCTGGTACTTGGACCTTTTCCCACCCCGCACCCCCACTCCCACCCCCACCCCCATCCAGCCAGTTAAGTCCTGGTCTAATTCCTTCTGGCAGAAGTATAAATCACTCTCCCAAGATCTGAAACAATATATCTGCAAATGAGTCATTCAGCACCTTAACAAAGAGAGGTCAAAGCAGAATTGTACAGAATGAGTGCGTTTGCCAAAGATCCGATATAGAAATGGATAGAGGAACATCCTCCTTCAGATCAACAGAAACAAAGGAGTGCCATGAGCACTGGAACCAATGAAATCAGATTTCCCATTGTTTTGGGTCTGGTTCTTGAATGAAAGTTCCCATTTAATTTTTCTCAGATTTCTAGACTTTCAAATTTGCTGTCTCTTGCAGATTCTCTGGGTTAAAGTGAGGGTATGTTCATACCCCATCCTTTGCCTCAGTCACAATACATATTGAGGCTTTCTCCTGTATCTCGCTGCATATTTTTGTTGATTCTGTAAGAAACTAGCCATTTCCAGGTGAGCTTGGAGCTGCCAGAAAGGTTTGAGATTGCAAGGAGAGCAAGCAGGTGGAAGGAGAATGGATTCTTAAATAATTTTTTATCCTTGGGAAACGTGACTTAAACTGCTATGCAGTGCAAGCGCAGATGGCTTTTACAGTCTCAGCGGAGTGTGCACATGTGTGTATGCAGATAGACATACAGTATGAGTTAGCATAAAGGAGCTGTGTGACTAAATCTCCTTTCTAGTTTTGAAATATTCCATGTATGTGTAAATATGTGTATATACCCATGGGCAAAAATAATATCTTCCTGTCTGTCTCTATACATATACGTGTGCTTTTTTCTGTCTAAGGATTCTATATATATTTAGAAAGAGTGTACAGCATTGTCAATTGGCTGATACATGATTATTTGTCTTACTGCACTTTTGTCATATACTTATTCTTTTCAGATTTACCAAATCAAACAAACAGGTTGCATATTTGGGCTCTCGAATTCAGCCACAGAAGAGTTTGGGGGGATGGGTGTATGGGGTGTGTGTGTGGGGGGGTGTTAGTTTATGTGAGTGTTTGTGTGCAGTAGTTGATGTACAGCTACACAAAGGTTGCATTCACTAAGATGAGAGACAGCTACATATCACAAAAAACAGTATCACCCCAAACAATGCTATCAGATTGTCCCTGGTCACCTGTTCATGTCCAATCTTTCTGAGAGGAATTTTATTGCTAGCAGATGTGAGAATTCATGTCACAGGAATAATCAGCAAATGGTTATGGGTTGTATTTCCCTGTGTGAATCTAACTGGGATCTGTATGAATAAAAACTTGCCTAGTAACAAGCTATGAGTTCCCAGACTGTAAAAGCTTACAATGATCTGCGCTCAGCTGCTGATTTGTTTGGGTGAGCTGCCATGACAGAGAGTTAACTAACGGCATGCTAGTAGAAATGATGGACTCAAGACCATTACTGCTAGAGGTGTACAATCACACAGAGGTTGCTGTCAAACAGCAACAATTTCTGGTAATTGCCAAGCACAGGGTGAGGCAGCAGTGCTCCATATTCCATTACCCACTCTCCCAGACATCCACTTTTGCTGAGGAAGGGATTTTAGAAACAGAACCTATATTTAAGGTCAATTTAAGTCTGAAGAGATTCCATTTTCTTTTAAACTTGCCATTATTCAGTGTAATGCATCACTATGAGCATCTGGAAAAGGCAAGTCAAGGGAGGGACCTGCTCTTATGCTGGGAGCTTGAGCAGGTGTCTGAAAGCGAAGCAGCTGATTTTTGGTTGGGATAAAGCAAGCCCAAACTGTGACCTTAAATGAAAGCAAACTGCAGTTTGTGAGAGAGCATGTACCAGACTGCAAGCCACCTTCTGCATGACACTTCATCTGCATCAGCTAGGCTGAAGAGGTTACTTATTGCAGATGATGGGATTTCAAGTGGGAAAGAGAAACTGCTTTAGCAAAGGACGTTGATGCATGCTCACGTAGGGCATGCTCTTATGGCTACCAGGCTAGGTCCCGAGAGACCCCTTCCCTTCCTGCATCCTTGGCTGCCTCCACCTGGGAGAAAGCCATGTGTGTGCTACAACAGGACCTGAGAAAGAAGACTGACTCCTTCACACTTGTCTTCTTTTTCTGTATGTAGTTTGAAGTAAATAGCACACAACAGCCTAAGTTTTAATAACAAATGTTCATCATCTGGGAAATGCCTACAATTAAATATGAGCAGGAGGCCACTGTGCAGCAGTGTTAGCTAGCACCTAAGCAGGTTGCAGGGTTTGTTACCCTGTTTTGGTACCATTTTTTTGCTGGCAAACTTTCAAAAGCCAAATCTTTATATTTCATTCTCAGCACCAGACTGATCAGTCACTTGGGCTCTTATGTAACCCTGCCAGAACCTCAGTTCTTGAAATATCTCAGGAGGGTGGAGAAAGAGGAATTTCCAAAGATGGGTCTGGGAACTCATCAGCCATGCCAGTATGCAGTGGTGTGGGGACTGCTGAGACACCAAGTCATCCTACTCAGGACCCAGTGCCTTGAGACATGGGCTGTGAGCTATGTGGGGGTGAGGAAGGAGTGGAAGCTCTCTTTATGCCACCCCTCCTTTCCCAACACTTTGGGTGGGCTGGCAGCCCCTGCCAAATGGCTGAGGGAGAGCTGTGGGAGCACAGCAGCAGCTGTGCCCAAGCCTGCCTTCCCTATGCTTCAGTCACAGCGCGAGCTCCCTTCTAGACTGAATTAAGATAAACTGAATTAGGGGCTCTCTATTTCTGAATGAAAGTGTTTAATCCACTGCTGATTAAGTGTCATCACCTAATCCCCTTCCAAAGATAAATCAGTTTAATTCTTCTGGATGTCCCCATATCAACAAGCCCAGAACATGACTATCTTCCATGCCTAAGGTGGCTGGAGAGATAACCAAGTTTAAGGACATCTGGAACAAGTGTTGACTGGAGGCAGACACGAGGCAGTAACCTACTTCTCTGAAATCCCATGAAGATTTTCCTGCGAAAACCTCTGTGTCCATGTCAGCAGAGGCATTTGGTGGCTTCAGTAGGGGAGTGAGAGCCAGAAGCCTGCGGGTGCTGGTGTTGGCTCATGCTCAACTCCATCACTTCACACGCCCAGAGCACATTCCTGCAGCTGAAGGCAGCACCATGAACAAACCCACATTCTTCTGCCCACATTGTCTCCAGCTGCAGTAAATTTTAAGCAAAATCAGAACTTGTTTAATAAGGAATGTTTACTTTTTTGCTTCTTCTCGAAGGTTTTAATTTGTAAATAGTACTTAAACCTCTGTATTAGAGTATTTTACCACTATGACATGGCATACTGTCAGTACAGTGCAGTATTTTGATGAATGCCAGAAGAGACACAGTGATCTGGAAGCATACCAAGACCTGAAATTCAGTTCTGAAAGTACTGTGCAAATTTGCCTAAAATGTAGATGTATATCAGTACTATTGCAGAGCTGAGAATCTTGTATTTTTTTCTTACGATAGGATGACACTGTAAATACAATGTTTGTTACTGCTGTGCTGCAAATAATGGGGTTCAAACCCAGCCAATTCAGACACAAGAATCTTCACTGCAGACTGTTAGAAGGCTGGTAAGAACAATGACAGTTTTGCTGTTGGAAACTACATCTAGAACATCACAGCGGGGGACCTGAGTCATATTTTCAGTACTTTTGAATTAAATGTTTGTTTGAGAGAGCTATTTGAATGCCACCCCCTGAAAAGCCAGTAGCTGCTCGTACAGGACAGAACAGGGAAGCATTTGGCAGCCATCTCTGTAGCCCCCAGTAAGAATGTGTTATAAGCCTGTATGTGATGCACAGAGGGTAAGAGTAGTTGCATGTATGAAGAGGTGAAGCTCTTTGAGGACCAGTATTCATGATTTTGTCTTGTTTAGGAAAATCCTGGGAACATTATTATTATTATTATTATTATTATTATTATTATTACTTATGCAACATCATTTGAGAAGGAAACAAACTATTCCAAATAAAACAAAATATTCCATGGAAATTAACTGTGGATAGGCTGTTATTCATTTCACAACACTTCTATTTTTTTTCCAGGCCATTTTATCTAAACTTGGAGATGTTTTTCATCTTCTTCCTCCTCAAAATGCACTAAAAATCGAAGTATCTCAAACTCTAGATCCAACTTTCTTTCAGCACTGTGTTTCACCCACACAGTCCTCCTGGACTGGAAGGATGTGCCCATGACACACATCAGGTATGCCCGGTTTTCCAGTCATGGAAAACCCCAGAAATAGAAGGACTCACCACTGACGAGTGGGTTATATGAGACACCCTCTCTGCTGGCGCCTGCGTTTTTGGAAATAAAAAAATTTTCATACAGAAGATCCCAGGTTTGTTCCCTCTGCCAGACGTTGGTTGAGATGCTTTTTTAAACTGCTGATGTGGAAGCTCAATTTCTGAGACACACATCATCTGTTCCAGGCCTATCAATATATTGTAGCCCGGGGCTTTTATGTGAGCAGGATGAACAGGAGAGAAATCACCTGAAGAAGATCAACAGGGGGTAAGTATTCCTCTGTATGTGGTGATGGAAGATAAGACTGGATAGTGAGTGATTTTCCATCTCAGCAGATGGCTTTTGTGCTTTCTTCTTGCTCTCTGCTATACCCAGAATAAACTTCGTAAAAATACCATTTCATCTTCTGCAAATCTCATGTTGTTTGTGAAGTACTGTTCAATTGTTTTGAGTAAATGTTTATTAGATGCTAATCACATGGTTTCAGTATTTCCTAATCGTATCTTCTAAAGAACATAACTGTGCTACTTGTGTCCAGAACACGAGCATCTTTTAATTTCTAATCCTTCTCTTCATTTCTCAGTTTCTTCCTTATAGGTTTTCTTCTTGCACTTGGTGATATGCCTTAAATATGATTTAAATTCATTTGATTTAGAGATTTTTCCCTTGGTGCTTATATGATAGCATGATTCTTGTCTAGCTATAGTATTAATAACAGTCACACAATATTTTCTTATCATCACAGCAGGGACAACATGATCCTGTGGTTTCATCTTGCTTCCAACTGAATTTTGTGGGAATTCAGACAATTCCTTATCTATGACAGGGGCAAACTTGAGTCCATTACAATTGCAAGTCATCAGTATCACCCTTCAAGGTGCATACCAGGGGCTCAGAGGTCCTGCTGGCCCAGGGCAGAGCTCATCTGCCTGGGTGGATTTGTGGGGATGTCTTGTGGTTGGTGCTGCTCTGGTCACAGCTGGGGATCCAAAGCTGATCTGGAGGGATGGTCAACCCCAATCAGCAATGTTTCTGGTAGCACTAAGACAGCCAGTGGCTCTTGAATGTTTGCCCAAAGTCCCAGGATGGGAATAGCTGAGATGCCAATTGACAACAAGTAGCTTCCAGTCCAAAACACTGAATTGCAATTTGAGATGCATTAAATGCCAGCTTGAAACAGCTGGTGTTCATCTGCTTGTCCATAGTGCTGAATTATTTACCCATTCGCCATTGCACAGCATTTTATTGTTGCAGTTTACTCTTTTGTACCCTGCACTCACTCTCAAAAGAATAGTACAGACCCAAAGAAAAACTTCACAAGTCAGTATGCAACTAAAAACCCCTTTTTTCACTGCAGTTGTTCACTTTTGAGCACGAGATGAAGGACAATTTCTGAGATAGATGTTGTTCTATCAACACACACTTTCATGCCTTCTGCACTCATCCAGGATTTTTATTTCCCTCAGACCTCTCTCACAAAAAACAAGTCACATACCACAGACAAGTCTGGCAGGTCATCAAGATGCAAAGTACATTAAGAAAAAAATCAGATATGGTTAACACTTCAGCCATTTTTCCCAGAATACCATCCTTTTGGTTTATGGGCCTAAACATAGTCTGACTGGTAATTTATATACCATTTGACCTACCACACCCACAGATTATTGTTTTTATCACCCTGGAATAACTGGTGAAAAGTAATAATTACTGTACTCTGAGCTTGCAGTGGAAGTATATTTCCCTGTGCTGACGGCAACGTGCCATGTTCAAGGGAGTTCCACACACAAGTAATTTCCGGGTAACCTTCTGGTTATGCTGCATATTTTGTTATCTCTATTTATTTATTGAGCATTGCCAACAAGCTGGGTTTTGTACACTGTGTGAGAAGAGCACGCAGAGCCTGACTCCCAGCCAAGTTAAACTGGCGTGCTGTGTGCTATGGAGAGTCTGGCTCTCACTCCCTTATCCTTGGGGCTTACCATCAAAGGCTTTCACTGGTGCATTAGGTACCAAGCTAATTTCATTTGCTAACTGTATTTTGGGGAACCAGCCTTGCTGAGAAACTGGGACTTAAATCAGCTGCAGTGGGAATTGCAGTACCTCATTCCTAAACCACACCAGTCTGCTTTTCCTTTTATTGTGTTTCTCTTTTTTCTTTTATACCACTTCTTCCATGCAGAATAAGTATCTTACTGTATCTTACTGGAAGCAAACACCATAAGGCTTCTCTTATTCCTTTGAGTGCAAAAGCAAAATTCTCCTGGACATGAATAGCACACAGTCAGGGCACCTGGTGATGTGAGGTGCTGCACAGCCAAGAAGTTAACTTCCATTACCTTCCTCCCTGCTTGAACTCCTAAATGCTGCTCACCAAGGGGCTACAAAAAGTCCCACTTGTCTGGGAGAGGAAATTTCCTTGTGAGTACTGCAGGGAGAAGCTGAAAGGCTGTATTCCCAGGCATTTGGCAAACTCTGGGCAGAGATGTGCTGAGGTATCATGAGTTGTGAGGAAAGGTGCATAAGGAGAGGGGGCAGAGTTCTCTCCACTGCCATTTCTAGACTGGACTGTTTCCTGGAAAAGCCCTGGGAACATTCCCCTTTGAAGCCCAGCAGAGTTTCTGCATTTTTCAGAGCATTCAGCAGGACAGGCTGGGGTAATGTACAGGTGGCTAAAGCCCAGCTCATGGAGGTTGTGAGCTCCCTGCTGCACGTCTTACAGCTACTTTGCTATGCAAGAATGAGCTTACACCTCTCTTGGGCCTTATATTTTTGTCACAGCAATGAGCAGAGCCACAGCTAAGGATCCATGTATTTATTAAGATCCTGGACAGATTTTGCAGTCCATACTAAACTCTGCATAGCTACTGAGCTATTGTAAAACTAGGTGTTTCTTTCTGGCTTGTAGTGTACTCATAGCTGGAGGGAGAGAGAAAAGAAACTTACCCCACCACCAGGGAACATGAGTCAAAACTGAGAGCTGATGGGAAATGTGAAAAATGTGAGGGCTTCTGTAAGGACAATAGCCAAAAGCAATAAATATATAAGTAAACAAATCCATAAATAATTGAGGAAACATGTCCTCGGGTGTCATAAGGAAAGTAAGTGGAAGATGGGATAGAATTAGAGAAAGGACTGGAAGAAAAGGAAAGGGGAAACAATGAGAAAAACAGAGTATTTTACCATGTGTTCATTTTTCTTAGGGGAAGCTGGGAGAGGGAATTGTGGAACAGGAAGAAAGGAAATAGAAACATTAAGATCTGTGAAAGTAAGGAGAGAAGGGAAGATGATGAAACATGTAAAAAATGTTAAAAATAACATGTTTAAGTTAGTGATAGGAAAACACAGGCTGTGAAAGGAAGTAAAAAAGCAAGCAGAACCAGACATTACTGTCCTTACACACAACATCTGCTGCTCAGCGCGATTAAACCTGTGAAATCAGAGGGTTGCTCTGCAGAGCAAAGGGCCTGTCTCTGAGAGGGAAGGGGTAAGAATCTGGCAAGATGGTGAGGTAGATGGAGAATTGGATGGCTGAGAATGTGCAAGAGAAAAAAAGAAAAATCAATGTTACTGTGGAAAGGCTCATGCCAGAACATCATGGCAACAAATATAAATTTTCAGTTTCTGCAGAGCATGACTGCTGAGAGGCAGGAGCACTGGGTAGGTTTGGTGGTGCCTGAATTGTGTGCACGCAAGCCCCTGCATTTGGGTGCAAGTGTGAATCTACCTCATCAGAAGTTTTCTTGAGATTTTCTTAGGAGTCACCTAAGTGCATCCATGCAGTGACCTTTTTTGGTGCATGGTGATGTATCAGAAGCCAAACAGCAAGTTAGAGCTCCACCAGGAGCCCTCCTTTATTCTGACTTAAGATCTTTTTTTGAAAATAAAGGCACGTCATCAGACTGGAGATCTTCCTTGCATCACCACGCAGTGTTTTCATTATGGTTGGAAAATATCCTCCCCTGCTTCAACAGACAACCAAATCTGTGTGGAGAGGTAGTAAAGCGAAATGTAGAAGCTTTTATGCAAGTAATTCTCTTCTTGGAAAGTGTAAAAAGGTGCAATTGCCTGAGGCTGCCATTCAGTTGATTGCATTGCGGGGGGGAGGGTGGTTTGGGCTGTGAACAAATAAGAGCCACAGTGAAACAAGGCAAATCAGCTTGTGTGGTGCTCCATCCTCCTGCAGATAAACTGCATCCTGTAATTTGATGTTGTCTCACGCTTGTTGATACCACACCACTGTCAGCAACACGCAAGGGAGCAGAGACCAAGACAAACATTGCTCACACTGCTCCTTAGCACTGAGATGGGAGCAAGTGAGGTGATGGTGGTACCTTCATCTTCTTGCAGCACAGGCACTCCCTGTACTTTAACCTGCAGGGAGTAAACTGGAGCAGTGCTGTGGATTCCTCATTTTTGGGGCCCTCCTGGGCAGGGAACTTGGAGCAGTTCACACAGCACCTGCAAAGCAGCCCATGATTCAGGTTGGAGGATTTCCAGAATCCCACAGCTCAAGCTTTGCCTTTAGCAGGGTTGATCCTGGGATAGAGATTGAACTCTAAGGGTCTTCACAAAGAGCTGAAGCCTGAATAAATCTTCTCTGCCTTCAGCTACAGAGAGGACAAAGATTCAGGGTGATCTAGAAAATATTATGGGTAGACTCCAACATCAGAACAAGATCCAGGAGTAACTGGAAAGGGAGTATGTGTGACCACTGGAGTTTATCATGCCATGTAGCTGTGAACATATAGAGTTCACCAGGGAGAGAAAAGGGAATGGAGATTCCACAGGACTCCCCTACTGGAAAACCCACATGTGAAAGCAGGGAGCAGAGTTGGATGATGACAATGATCCCTGCTTGTCCAAGAAAAGCATGAGAAAGGAAAGGATCCTGAATTTGTAACTGCCAGTGTTGAAGTGTCTGAAAAGCACCTGGAAATCAGCTTCAACTCTGTGCTGCTGCCAACAGAAATTAACTGGATGGATCTTTTGATAAAATAGGTTTGAGAATGTTGACAAGCTGTATGAAACTGAGCAAATTTCCCTGCTCCAAGTGGGATAAAATATACTGGTAGCACTGTCAGATTGCTTCCTAAACTTTTCTATGAGCAGAGTCCCAAGTGTTCCTAAGAATTATTAGCCAGCTCTGGATTTTCCTTCATCACCTAACTGCCATTCTGCCAGATCCACTGGACTCTTCCCTGAAAACTGAGCGAAGGAAGTAAGTTATTGCTGTCCTTTCTTGGACAGTCTTTCATGTACTGGAAAACCACAATCAAATCTCCCTGTGAAGCTTCTAGAGTGGCCAACCTAATTATACAAGATGCTTCTGATAGGCCATATTCTCTAAATGTCTTATGTTTTTATTGCTTTTTTAAAAAGAGTTACTCAGAGCTAGATCCAATACACTAGCTGGTTCCTCACTAGTGTATTGAAGAACTGAATAATTCCCTGTTGCATTTGACACTCCTGTAATAATGCATCTCATATGAGATTTGTCTTTCAGGAGATTTAACTGATTTGCTAGTATTTGTATTGAGTCGTATTCTAGTTCTCACATCCCTTTTTTGCCTAGCCTTTCCAACTCTTTATGATTTCTCATTTTGTATTTGTGCATTTGATCTTTCATTTCTCCATGCAATGCTTCATATACATTGGTACTAAATTCTGTCTTGATAGTTTTAGACTATTTCTCCAACATCTTGAGATAATTTTGTATTCTGATCCCATCTTCTGAATTACTTCCATCCACTCCCACCTTGGTGTCATCAGCAAATTTTATAAATGCTCTCTCCACTCCATCATCTCTGAGGACAGCAAGAAGATACTGAGCTAGGTAATAAAACAGTATTTTTAAACCTTGCAAAGATAAATAGTGAGCTAAACTCTTATAAAGAACACTTTAGGATGAAAAAGGTGGGAATATATCTTAGCTCTAGGATTTCTAATCCCAGTTTGTGTGACTACTTTGCATGTACTACACACTTCAGTAAAGATTGGAAAAATGCAATCCTAATTTTTGTGAGGGGCTTTTTTCCTCTACCAGCCTAACTGCAAATGAAAAAAAGATGCTGGTAAACTAAAGTATAAAAAGAGCCATATTGTACAGTACGAGATAGTACTAGGGAGAAGTTTAGTATTCAGGGAATGTAGGGCACTAAAGTACTTGTCAATGTTGCAATATTTTGACATATAAGTGGGACATGTCTGAAGCCTTATCTTTGCCCTCCATTGCCTAGTGCTAAGACTTGGCACGGTGACAGAATTCATCTTGCTCAGGAGTCAAGATGTTACAAGAGCCATCTCTAGGAAAAAAAAAAAGAAAGAAAAGAAATGGCAGCACCTACAGAAGTCGTACACCTCAGGGTTGGCAATTGCATCATCTATACTCTTGACAAGCTTGGAAGGTTTTGTCTGAACTCAGAAACGCACAGTTTGTGAACTTGGTCTCTGAGAAAATGTCAAGAAGCGTTGGATGAAGAGGATACTTTCCTTAGACTTTGGGATGCTGCCAGTTCTCCCAAATTGCAGTCAACCTTGCCACTGCTTCTATGATTTTCCCATCTGTGTAATCAATCAACAAAATATATGTTTTTGCTTCCAGAAGGTATTCATCCTGCCTTCACTTGAAGGGTTTTGGTTTTTTTTTTTCTCTGCAGGGTTGTTTTCATTCCTGGAGATCTAAATGGAACAATGAACAGAAAGTACAGTAAATTCCAGTTGTATCTGTTTGCTTTTTTGGTTGGTTCTAGCAAATTTCATGGTCCTGAAAGGTGTTGGGCCACCAGCCTCCATTCCAATGTTGACTTTCTTTTCCATGGAGCAGGAACAGAATCAGTGCTGGCTTTACTGAGGCTCACTTAATGGTCTGTATCTCAGCCCAGTAGGGCTAAGAGCAGTGTGGGCACTCAGTTGTGGTCCCACCACATAGGTGCCTGTTACAAGTGCAAATGTTGATCCTAAGCTGTGCTGTGGACACTGACGCACTCTGAGTGGGCTGAGACCAGACCATTTCACAGACAGCCATTGAACAGCACCGGGAAGGACTGAGCAGCCAGTTCTCTCTGGTGGAGCCTGGGAGCTCTGTGTGTGCTATTCCCAGCTGCCTGGGGCTGCCAGCTCTCCCAGCAGATACATCAAGACCCTGCTTGTGGCAAGACCAGTCTGAATGCTTCTGGGCTTTTCTCAAGGGAGCAGAGGAAAACCTTGGCAGAGAGACTCACATGGGAAGGGACTCACTGATTACACACTGAAAAGTCTCCTTGGCTCAGCTGATTTATTTATTCAAACTTTTCTCAGGTCTAAATAACTTTACTCGCCATGGGGCAGGCAGGATAAAAGCAGAGCTCTAGCAGGGTTTCCTACACTGGAGAGGTTCCTCTCTAAAGACTTCATTCTTCTTGCAAACTGAAACCTTTCCACCTGATAAATTCGGACTTCTCCCATATTTGCAGGTACATGCCTTTTGGTTCTGCATTCCTTAGAATGTCAGAAGCACACTAACTCCTCTCAGCATGTATTAGCTACTGCCTCAAGTTTCCACCAAGACCCTGCTTCCTTCTCTGTGGAGGTGGGGTATGGGAACTCTGCCAGTGTTCTCCTGGCTGTTGGAGGCCCTTTCTTTCAAGTCTTTTTTCCTGTGCAGTGACACAGTACAATTTTTTGAGAACTAATAGAATGACATATGCAGAGGGACTCTGACAAGCACTTGAGATCCAAATCTGTTCAGGTCCTCCAAACACAAAGCTCCCATCTTCCCTCTCCCTCTCTCTCTCCATGAGTGATGACATGCGCTCATGGCTGATCAAATGGAGCTGTTGAAACACCAGTGGGATTCTAAACTTGTTTGGTGTCCTATCAAATTCTTTGATACAACTGTATAACAACTCAATGTTTTTGTGACTAGGGAAAAAGAAAACAACAACAAAGCAGCTTTCCTGAGTGTATTGGGCCTGCTGATTTTTTTTTGGCTTTTAGAACAGAAAATCTAACTAAAATAATAATCTTAAGAACTGCTTCATTTTTCCTGTTTGTTATTGTTACTCAAGCACATGGTATGCCTGGAGATAACCTAGCCAAGAAAGCAGCATTGACAGAAACATTGTGGAAAGCCAACACAGAGCACCATGATCTGACCCAGGGTACCTCCAGCCGCCAAGCTAACTATTATTGGCAGAAAATATATGATTAATTAAAGCAAGAAAATGCACTGCCCTTTATTGAATTTAAAAGAAGTCTGCCTGCCAGGAAGAAAGACAAAATCTGTGAAACTGAAAAGCTGAAGTAGGAGCAGGAAAGAGATAGACACAAGCTAACAGTGGTCCCGCAGCAGCTGAGGCTTCCCATTGCATTCAGCCTCTAGTAGGGTCCCATCAGAAAGCAGGGAAAACTGTGACACTCAAGCACTGAGGATATTTCTTTTGTTCTGGCTGAAATTCTGTGCCAGTGTCTGGACAGAGTCCTGGGGAAGTGTGAGAGCACAGGGAGATATTTCTTAAATACCGTATTTCTCTGTGGTGTGTAGGTGTGTGCTGGCTAAGGTGTAGTGCCATGGCCATTTTCCTGATGGGATCCTTGCTTTCAGGTGTGCTGGTGTCTGTAGCATCGAGTCACCATCCTCCTTGCCCTCTCCTGAGCAAAAACTCCACACCTCAGCTGCTCCATCACACATGACATGCAGGATCCTGAAAGGCCAGATGGCTCTGACAAATAATGGTTTAGGTGAGGCACTGCAGGCTTTGCAGGGGCTGTACGGGTTAAAGACAGGATCCTGCTGGTGGACTGCTAGGATTTCTGCCAAGGTCAGTACAGTGTATGCACATTTGTCTTGCCACTGTCACACTGTACCTCTGCAGGTACATCTGTGTCCCTAGGCAAGTATTTAGTGAGCTCCTCTGTAACAAGGACACATAGGGAATAGCTGGTAAATGTTTTATATGGGGCAGTACACTCAAGGATATTTGTTCCTGTAAGAGTGTCCTGGGACATCCATCTAGAGGGGATGACTCAGACAGTACCAAAAAAAAAAATATATATATATATATACAGGAGAAGTGCTGCTTGTGAAGATATTATATCAGAAACAGTGCTTTATTGTTCAGCATCACAGAGTTTTCTATTCCCAGAATCACAGTGGGAAGCATTTCCCAAACTGTGTGAGGTTTCTCCCCTTAAAAGTGATGTGTGAGAGGCTACAGTGCAACAGCCTTCTTTACCGTTGTCACCCCTGCTGTCCCTCCATCCCTGCACACAAGCCTTTGGAACAGTGGCCCCACGAGCATTTTCATGCACTGTGTTTCCAGTGGTGATACTTTTTAGGAGTATTTGGTGAGACATATATGCTGAAGCGCAGTACTCTGGAATTGCTTTTCTTTACTCCACTGTATATTACCATTTTTTGGTAAAAGAAAGAGCTATATGGGGAACCTGATTCTGTTTTTCAACTTACATCAATTTAACCTCTTGTAATGACTTGGCCTTCTACAGTGTCACTCCCAATTTACGCCAATGTGTGTGAGATTGCAACTGAACAAGGTATTGCTGTCTTGAACTTATGATTAATTCCTGAGGCAAAAAATGCTATTTCCATAGGGAAAGCCTCATTTACACCCCTATGTGCTGGAAAAATCTAATTTACAAGTAAAAGTAAAATCATTATTTGACCACCTCTCCCCAAGGTGCATGTTTAGATATAGTTTTGAAAGCTAGAGAAAACAGTGAGCAATATCCTGGTAGAATGTGAAAAGAAAAGGGATATTAACCTCAGCTGACAAAGTCACAGACCTTCAGCTCACAGGATAAGGACAGAAAGTTCTTTTATTTGATGTTTTACTCCTTGGAAGAAAACAGTTGCTCCTCTACCTGAAACACTTGAAAGATCAAAGGGGATGGAAAATACATGGTCTCTGCAGGGAAATCCCAGTTTCTCTTTCATATTATTTGTGTGATAGATACTGGGGCAAGGTCATTGTGGTTCAGTTGTATTATGGAAGGGGTGGATCTGGCTACTTTTGTTGGAAGAGGAAGAGTGTAAAACTAATTTCTCCAGGTTTGTTGCTTTTGGTCCTGTTTTCAGAAACAGTGTCTTTCACGATTTTAACAGATGATGATTAAGGTTTAAAGCCAAACTGGTCGTGAAGGTTACAAATGGGGTCAATTTCCATCTCTTGTGGTAAGTGAGCCTATTTACTGTCCGTTCCAAAGTACTGAAAGATTAAACTTGGGAGAAATCAATATATGACTTCTAGAGAGTATGTGAACTGAAAGAAACATCTCTTTCCCTTCTTATATGAAATATGTTCTTGAGTGTGATAGACACCTGTGTAATTTGTTATAATGACTGTGGGATCCAAACACAAAATTTTGCAAATTGGCAAATATGCAAAAGAAACATGACAAAAGAATGTATTTATTGATGATACATGCTGTGTGAAAATACTACTTTTAATTGCATAGTGAAAAACATTCTTGAGCAATACCCAGGAGTACAATGTATAGCGTTGACAAAAATACATCACTGGGGTTTATTTGTTTAGCCACTGTTGTAATGCAAAAAGCGGATGTGGTGCTAAGGCAGGTGTGGGGGGAGTGGTGTCCTTCACCACTGCAGAGGAGTCTTTGGGGATGCACAGCACTGCTAACTGTCACATCGCATTCTTTCCAGTGGGAATAGGTTGCTATGGGCAGCACACTACTTTTGAGGCATGAGCTCCACGATGTTCACCTGAGTGGGAGGCAAAAGTATGAAGACGGAAAATGATATTAAAAAAAAATTAATCAAAGACATCTGAGCTCTATCCAGCCTGTTCATGATGGAATTTCTGAATGTGACTTGCCACTGTCAGTGATTAGAATGTTTCTCCAGAGAACTGCAGACCTGCTTGCTGTGTCTCAGACTGAACGCACATTCTTTAACTCCTGCTATGAGGGAAGTGGTGAAGAAGTAAGAAGATGCTTTCCGCTATCCAGCTGAAACTAAAACATTGTGTAGCAAGAAAAGGTTTTCTCCTCTGCCCTTCTGAATGATACACAATCACTGAAGAGAAACCTTTACAATACCTAGACTGAGCACCCGCTAAGCATCAGGTTCTGCCTTCCATCTGGGTCTGATATCCTGGGTAGCTGGCGATCTGTACCACTTATCAATCTTTTCAATTCAGACACTGCAGATAGTGCAGCAACTTTGGAAGACAAAAGCCTATGTTGCTTCCTGGTACTCTCACCTCCCCTCTTACCATGCCTCCTTCAGTCTTCCTCATGTGTTTTTCTTTCTTTTTCCCTTTTTCTATGACATTCCCTGTGATGAGCTGATGATGGTGCAACTAGCTAAGAAAATCTTTATGTAAAGACGAGCAAAACCTGCTTCTGGTAGAACACTGACTCAGGAAAATATTTTTCTTAATCTCCACAAATCTGATTGTAGGATAATTTAGCTGCATTTTCTATGCTTTGCTGTAGCAAACTTGTATCATAGATAGTCTCAAATTTCTTGGCTGTAGCCTTACTTCTCTGGATTATAAATTTGAATGGAAAAAGTACCAGTTGAGATTACAGCACCATTGTCTGATGGGTTCACATTTGCCTTTTTTGCTCAAAAATAGACTTTTGTATTATGCATTAGCACACAGTGTTTACCCCTAGCCTCAAATGACTTACAGTACCACAACTGCACTCTACTTCTATGTAGTGTTGCTCAAGAGAAAAGGATGGAATTTCTTGCTTCATCTCAGACTGTAGATCATCAGTCTTTACCACTTCTGTCAGCTATGACCTTCGGAATTCGGGTAATTGCAATGAAATGGTGTCAGATTACTTCAATCAAAGGTGAGGTTGTTGTTTCAGCAAGTCTCTCTCCACTGTTTCTCTCTTTCATCTATCTTCACTCTCTTATGAGAGAGACTTCTGGGCCATATCACATGTTGATATCCGATCAGCAGCCTACAGAATGCTGCAAGAGGTTTGTTTTGTTCTGCTGAAGTTCAGTCCAACGTGCAAAGTGACTCAGGAAGAATAGCTGGCAGTAGGACTGCAGTTTGTACTGGCTTCTGCCATCTTTAGCGGGGGGGCAAGCAAAGGCTGAGTTGTTCTTTGTCTCCACCACCCATAGGAAAAGAATCTGTTTCCTTTCTTTGTAGAACCGAATTACTCCAAGGAATGTTGAACCTTAAACTTCATTTAATAGAGAGGAAAGGCTTCCAGATATGGATAATTTGCCTTGGAAGCATTAAGGCTTAAGCTGGTACTTCAAAATCATGTGAGAAAGTGCAGTGTTTACAATATCTGCATCGCATGATGTAATGTGTTGATCAATCTCTAATGTGGAAACAGTGTAAAAGCAGTGTTATTAGAGGAAGTAGCCATTATTTTATGCTTTAAAAGAGAGGATACTACCTTCTTAAATTCAGAGTCTAGGATGAGAGAGCTTTAGTTCTGCAACGCCCAAATGTATTTGGACCTTGCCTGACAAACCCTGTGGTCAGGCACAGTGACACGCTGTTTTCAAGGTAAAATGTGCATGTACAATATTGATGCTTGGGGTTTTAACAGTTCAAAAAACATTCTTGGACGGTAACAAAATTTTCTGGAAGTGAGCCACTTTTGAATGCTACTGCCAGCACGTCTGCCTACTCTGGGTAGCATCAGAAACTCTGCTGAAAAATTAAACAAACATAGTTCTTGGCATCTAAACATATGGGAAAGGACATGTTGACTCCCAAGTCTTTAGCTGAGGAGGTAGTCTGTTTCTCATTGTTACCACTGTGCAGTGAGGAATTGCAAAACACCCACATAGATTTTCAGACCTGCTAGCTGCACTTAACCTTTAATCCTGCAAGTACTCAGCCATAAGCATATAATTTTAAATGTCTGAGTAGTCCAACTGACTCCAATGGGAATACATGCTGAATGAAGTTAAACATTTGCATAAATGTTTTCAAGATCAGGATCTTTCACTACAAACAGAATTCTAGCACTACAAACAAATACTGGGCTTGGGCTGAGTTAAGCTTTCAAGACATTAGTAGAACTATATCCTCTACAGATGTGTTTTAAATTTCATGTTAATGTGTGATTTCTGTGTTATAAAACACCCTACATTAGGCTAATAAGTAACCTTTCTCATGAGAGAGGAGAAATTATTTACTTTGTGACATAACTGCATAGGTTTGAAAGAATGTAATATGAACTGGATCCCCTACGTTTTAGCTTCCATGTATCAAAGAGGTTGTGACGTCGTGTTCGGCTATTTTTCTGCTTTTAAAGTCTTTTAAACCTATTTTCTGTGTTTTAGACCGGGTCTGAAAATCCCCCTTCCTGTTTTTGCAAGGACAAGATTGCTACCATGAGTAACAGACTGACCCATTTATTCCTGAAGGTGAGGACTGCTTTCCATTCATACTGCAGAAGGATTTGTTCACCTAGACAAATGTTTGGCTAGATCATATAACTCCAGAAAAGGATGAGCAACTTCTGTGTTGTCTAAATGAGTCTGGTCATAGTTGTGGCTGGTTTTATACTCTCTCTCATATGAATTCAGTGATGTTGCCTCTGGTTTACATCCTAGCTAACTAGATCAGAATTTTGTCCCTCACATCTAGGTGTCTGCACTGCAGATCAAAGGCAAAGTTTTGATGATTTCTTCTGCAATTTTCACTCCCATTTGTACTCTCACATGCTTGATCTCTCTTTTGTTTAAAGGGCTGTGCTTGATACAGGAGCATTTATATTCTGTGAATCATTTTAACAATGCTGCTTTTAAAATATGCTAATATTATCTTTTGAAATGCACTGGGAAAATAATTTAAAAATATCTTACATTTTTCTTGAATTCCTTCCTTTAATCGAAATGCATTTTTTTTTCAGTTTTTCTTTGCTGACTAAACATGCTAGGACTTTTGAGGTAAAGAGATACCTGTATGCAAATGCATTGTAATAGAACAGGCAGCTTTTCCTAGAGTTAAATCAACGTAACATTTTCCATTCTAAACCTCTGTGTTTTCTGTGGTCTCTGAAATATAAATGATTCAGGATGAAATCTGCCAGATTGGGACTTAGTCCAAATGTGAATAATTTGGAAAGACTTGAACAAAACTGGTTCAGCCAGTTCAGAATATCAGGAGAGTGGAAAAAAAATAAAAATTCTTGATCTAGATAGACTCTTACAACCTTTTTTGAGCATTTCTCTAACTTTATCAGCAGACGGCTGAAAAATGAACTCTGACATGGAAGTAGCCTTCCTTGAAGTAGGCATGTATTTTCTTGTTTGAGAAGAAATTAGTTTTGATTTGACTGAGTTATAAACCTTTGAGAACCGTGGTTGAGCATGTGCACTGGATTATTTGGATAAGCTTTTGAGGTGTGCAGCTACGGAAGAACTTTCTATACATGCATGGCTGGCGAATTTTACCAGAAAGGGAAAAATCTATCTAAGCACACTGCTAAAATCAGTGAATATACCTGTGGCTGCAGGGAGACCTTTGAAGACCATCCCAAGATATTGAAGACAATGAAAAGGGCAAGAAAAGTTCCTGTAGGCTTTGCAAGATGTTTAAAGACTAAGTGATCTGCGGATTTTGTAAAGTTAAATGGGATTATGGTTTACTTAGAACACGAAAGTGTATGATGTTTTCTGTGGGGACAAATGTCATGCAAAGCACCCTTTCCCTCAGCAGATCTGCCCAGCGAAGGAATCCCCCAGCAGCATGGAAGCTTCTTCTCCTCTCATTGTAGAGCTCAACAGGCAGGAATTTATCAGGATATACCCAAGCTTGGGTGGCTGAGTGCTCTGATTTATATAGAGAACCTTCCCAATGGAAATTTAGCCTTGGAGTGAAGTGTGTGTATGTGTGTATGTGTGTGTGCATGTGTCTTTTTAGATGCAGGCACAGTCTGTGATTTTGAGGAACTGCTCTCACTTGCATCAAACACATTCTGGATAAATCAAAAACTCTCATCTAGAACATCTGTGTGTCTCCTGGCAGCCCATACTCTCCAGTGTACGTCACTTCAAATAGATGCTAGCTATTTGATTCCAAAACTTGTGCTTTGCCCAAACTGGGGTGTCTGTCTCCAAATCCCTCCAAAACTAAATTCATAATGTTCAGTTTATTGAAAGATTCATTTGCTCTGAAGAAATCTATCTCTTTGTTTTACACTCCCTGAATGGATACTTATTTGGGATTCCTTCCTCTATCTTTTTTACCCATGCTATCTCTCCAGCAGTGCTCTGGCAGGTGGAAAGGTATGCAATTATCCCCTGAAATCTCTGCATGCCAGACAACTTCTGCCCAGGCAGTGCCAACACTGACACAATTCACCTTTCTTGACAAGACTGTCAGTGGAGTGACTGTGCTGGTGAGCAGGTGAGTTTTTGATGCAATTTCTTCTAGCTGCTGGATCTTTTCCTGCTTATGAAACAGAATTTATCCCAGACCCCCTGGCCACCTTCTGGCCCAGCCTGGTGAGCAGTCTGCTACAGAGGCTCTGTAGCCACAGAGCTCTGTGTGGCTGGACTGGCAGAGGCCTGATATTGGTATGGATACAAGGAGAAATGTGGGGTACAGTCAGAACACGTGGAGTAAAACAGTCTATTGATAAAACACAGTGAGATAACAGAGAAAAAAAAACAAACAAAAAACATTTCAAAACCAGGAATGTTCTCCTTTGAGTGAATATTATGCCTCTGAAATAGATGTGCTCTTTAATTGTTAGAGAATGTGTCTCTTGCTAGTTTTGTGTTCTCCTTTCTTGATGTCTCACAGTGGGATGAGATAGCAGCAAATGCTGAACAACAGGAAACTCATTGGCATGGAATAACAGCAGCATGAGCTGTGCACATGCGAGTCAGTGAACTAATGAAACTGTAGTGCCTGTCCTGGGGTGTTCAGGGGTAGAACTGAGTAAGTAGAAAGAAAGATAATTTGACCAGGCGATGAACCCACATCGACAGACCAGCCTCTAAGGCAGAATCCCTGAGGTTCCTTTAGGCCTGCATTAGTGGTGCCCATGCTTCCATACTGTTGTAGTGGTGACTTCAGAAGTGCAAGCAGAGCATGTGACCTCAGTGGGATGGCAGGCTGTTAGGTCCTTGACGTGTCCCATAGGGCCATGGCAAAATTTCTTCAATAATGTCATGCAGAGGGCAGTGGACATGCCCTGACATGACTTAGCTTTCTGACCTTTGAGGCATAATGAAGACCTGCCTCACTACCTACCTCCAGTGACGTCAGGGACCATACCTTCATAAAGCACATTTTCCGTTCTGAAATGAATCAGAGGCACAACTTGTGTTGTGGTCAGTCTGGAATTTCTGGGGGCCTAGGAGCCTGGATTGGATATGATCATCCAATATGAGTGGGTGAGCACGACAGCTCCAAAGAGGTGAGTCCCACACACTAGCTCTGTATTACGGTTCCCAGGGGATGCACTGAACGAGGGCGCAGCCACTACTAAACACTGCGAGCCCGGAGCACCCCTCATGTCCGAGGTGCTGCTGCGGCAGTGCCCACGGCCCCGCTGCGCAGGGACCCCGCGGGCTGCAGGAGCGCGGGCACGGACACTCGGGGCTACGGCAGGCGAGGAGTGTGGGGCGCGGACCGGGGCCAGTCTGGAGTTTTTGCGGTACCGAGAATCTCTGTGTAACTGGCCAGTATGAGCGTGGAGGGAGCGGGACGACTCCGAGGAGGAGAGAACCCGCACAGCCGCGCAGTCCCGCGGTGCCCCGCCGCCTCAGGGCAGGGAGTGGCCTCCCCCCCGGCCGCCCGCCCGCTGCCCGCGAGGCGCGGCTCCCGCCCCTCGGGCCGGCTCCGGCAGCGCCCGCGGAGACCCGCGGCCGGCG